>NQLW01000012.1:518366-584494 GCA_002312845.1 Kalanchoe fedtschenkoi
GCGGCTTTTTACATTTTTTTCCAAAAAAAAAAAAATACATTTCAAACTTTTAGCTCTGCGGAAATCCAATCCCGATCCCAAATTGTGCGTTATAGCGTAGAAAAGAGCTTCGGTGTTTCGTATCTCGCTCGCCACGAACCGTCATCGTCATGGTTGGTAGTCAGTCCTCAACTCTCTCTCTCCGATATTGAGATTCTAATGGCGTCTGGTTCGGTCTAATGGTGTTTTGTGTGTAGCTGTTCTTCTCCTACTTCAAGGACTTGGTGGGGAGAGAAGTCACCGTGGAGCTCAAGAACGACCTGGCCATAAGAGGCACGCTCCACTCCGTCGACCAGTATTTGAACATCAAGCTCGAGAACACTAGGGTGGTCGATCAGGACAAGTACCCTCACATGGTACCAAAATCTAGGGCTTTTTTTTCCCTCCTTATTCTTATTCTTAGTTGTTTAACAAATTTAATAGGTATGTATCTAGGGTGTGTTTGGTTTAGGGGAAATTTGGTGAAAAAGAAAATTGTGTAAAATGTGTTGTATTATTGACGTGTGTAGAAGACTTCTTTATGGACTATGATGATGAAGTAATTTATTTTTTTTACTTTTGAAGGTAGGTGACAATATTAATTGTGCGTTAAAATGGTTGAGTGGCAAGTAAAAATGGACAAATAAGTGTTAGTTAAGTCACCTGTAAAAGAGGATATATGGAGTATAGTTTAGGCATATGAACTGAACCTGAAGCATTTGAGATATCATTCTGAACTTAAACGAGTTTGAATTCAAGATGAGGCAGTTATGGTGGGGGAATGGGATTTTATTTTATATGTTGGTTTTTACCTCACATCATAACACTTCCTTAACCTTGAGCCAAACTGAGATATGTAGATGCATCAATATGAAGTTGTTTCCGTTGTTGTCTTCATTTTCATGATAGAAGAGTAAAACTGTGTTGTGGTGGCCATGATGTTTTGAGCCGTTCGTATTGATTGGAGAACCCCTAGTCTTTTCCCTTTAACTTGTAGTTTTTCACCCTTTAATTTAGAGGAAGTAGAATTTTGCGGAAGGTTGTTCTAGTTGTTTGAAATTAGTATATTGATGACATTTTCCAGATCGCTCAGGCTGAGGTGAATGTAGAGGTGGAGAAGCATAACTACTATACTGAATTAGTAATTGAGAAGTAGACTCTTTCATCTTTTGTGGTGATGTGAAGACAAACAATTGAATATGCAGTTCAAACGTAAAACATTCTCGGGTCAAGTTGTTTGCCAAATGCCCTTCTAGACATTCATTTTAACAATATGCGTCGCCACTCACGACGATTGATTTTTCACAGTGAATCGGTTTGTCACCCGTGAATCTTGTGATTCCAGTTTTCTGACATGAGTGTTGTTCCTTAAGAGCCATCAAATGCACATAGTTAAACTTACTGCTAGATCTATTTTTGCCACAGATGGTGGATAGTTGTAATGCAGGGATATGTTATCTTTAGTGTTATGATGATTTATATTTCTTGTTATGCAGCTAGGGATACTGAGTGTCGTCTCACATTTTTTTTCTTATAACTATTGTTGCAGCTCTCGGTAAGAAACTGCTTCATCCGAGGATCTGTTGTGAGATATGTTCAGCTGCCGCCGGATGGAGTAGATGTGGACCTGCTCCATGATGCCACGAGAAGAGAAGCTAGAGGTGGCTGAGATTCACTTTCTTCACATGGTAAATTACTCATGCATATGAATGATCATGAGTAGCAAGTCTTAGAAGAAATATGTTGACTTATTCCCTTTTATTGAACAAATGCGGTGAATGCTGTTGTGGTCGGCGCTCCGAATTCCACATTGCGACTATCTTTCTTTAGTATCCAACATTTTACGAAAAAATCACCTCTTTTGGTCATCACATTGTTGTCTTCAGAGATATGTTAGTTGGAATTTTTTATCCAGTTGTTCGCATTTGTCCTGCATGCTGCCAGTCAGTAGTTTCCATATATTGTATCACCAGGAATACTTAGTCAGGGATGCCGGCCATGCTTTGTGAAAATATTTATCTCATGTTTGAATTCTTTGAAAGTATCTTTCACAGACATGAAGTTCACAATTTCATTGTCTCTGCAAGTTTTCCTCGGCTTATCTTTGTATCACATTCCAACATGTTTTGTTCCTGGTAGCTGCTATGTAGTTCATCGCAGATAATCTTGTTTAGATTTTGTGATAGAAGCGCTTCATTTGACCATAACATCGGAGGATGTTTTTTTAGTAATCCCCATTGCTTTTCTATGATGCATACTGTGTCAACATGTCCATAATTTGTATAGTAGTGTTTTGAGATATGTTTATTATTATATACAAATATTCATTATTAATTTAAGAGGATGATCAATTATATATATAAAAATATACTAATTTCTGATTATATGTTCATTTATGTATTAGGTTTATTATTATTTGATATTAAATAATATATAAAAATGTATTTATACTTTATAGTTATGCTAAACATTTATGAACAGTTGAACACCATATAAAATAGTGATAAGTATTCATTTTGGTTCTTAACAATCATCCTTCATTTATCATGTGTTCAGCAACCCAATTTAAAATTTATGTAGCATGTCATGAGTTCAGCTCGGATGGTAAACTGAGTCGATGAGAGTTGAAGTTTGTTTATTAAAAATTTTTACGAGTCGAGTTTTGACGAACTATTAATATACATGTTCATGTTTGGCTTGTTTAAGGTTTACAAACTCGAGCTCTGAGTTTGATTTGAGCATGTAAATTCAAGAAATATAAGTTCAAAATATCTGATAAACAAGCTTGATCAGGCTTTAAACAATCTTCTACATGTTTAATAATCTCAATTTCTTAAACAATAATTTTAATTTTATAAACAAAATACATCTACTCAAGGTTAAAAATGAGTTCACAGGAGCTATAAATAAGTTGAATGGAGTTTTAAAATGAGCTAGTGAGTGAATTGTGTGGGAGCATAAATGAATGGAGCACCTAAATTATTTATGTTGGACATAATAATTTATTGAGTTGTATAATTTTGTTGAAAACTGGCTTCTTTATTTTTAAGAAGAGAGCATCTTACTTTCGACGCATTTAAAGTTGTGCCAGGATGCATGCATCTACGGCGACCCACTAGCATAGCATAAGACTCCTTTTTATTTTTAAAGGAAAATTGTAGAGAAACGACGTTAAAACACGTGGCAATCAATTGGGACTAGGTCTTGCTAGTTGACACTAAGTGCCAGCTAATGGTGTAATCAATCAAATGAGAGACTAGTCTTGCTTGAGACTGAGAGTACATTCAAAATCAACATTACACATCCCACCACCAATTGAAACCCCTTTCTGTTCTTTTCTTTACATGACATGCAAACACCTTCCTCCTCCTCCTCCTCCCAGCTACACCAGCCTCTGCTTCACCCTCCTCCCATTCCCATCACTGCCGTCCAGGAGATATGCTTCATTCCCGCGCCTCCGTGATGGAATACTGTGCTCTTTGAATCTCGCTACGTAATCCAGAAGTTCTGTCAGCACAGACGGGCAGCTCTGTTGCAAGTAGTCGTATCCATCCATTTGCATCACAGCTATACTCAAACAAAATGCACAAATGAGAAAGTCAGTATATACAGAACAAGTGATGAATCGAATAGCCAAATAAGCAATTAAACTGTGCGTGTTAGTCTGAAATGGATACATACCCCTCAGATTCTCAGGCCTTGCAACGAATTTCATGCACACAGACTTCAGCTGAGTGCACCGGTGATGCTCGGCCAGGGCTAGTGTAGTTGCCACAGTATTTATGCCCACATTCTCACATAGCTTGGCTTCACAGAGCACCTTAAGTCTCTCCAGACCATACCTATCTGCAGCAGCAAGCAGATGCTGAGACATCAGAATGGAGGCCAGTTTGGAATTAAGCCCCGTAATCTCTTCCATGTCTGGTAATGAATCCCAGTAGATATAGTAAAGCATGGCCTGCAATGATAGCTTGGCATTCAGCGTATGGCTCTATGTTGGCACAACATAAATCAATTTGTCCACAAAAAAATATTAAACATCACGTCAGCAGCTAACACATTAGAGAATCTGGTCCACCCTCCAAAAGACTTTTGCAAACTGATATTTTAAACAAAAAAAAAATTAAGTGTCATATTGACCCATGACTTCAACTTGACCCGAGAAGACAGATAAGGGACTAACCAACTAATGCACAGCCTCCACAAACCCAAGACCAAAACATATCACACTGTCACAACCCACATGCTGCTAACACCAATTTGTCTATTAGAATCAGAAATGCTCTCAGATCCACCAAGAAACTTATACAATGAGTAAATAGCACCATTTATCCCCTGGGGTTGAACATTGTAAAAATATCAACATCCCTTGAGAAACAAAATTTATCTATTAACTTAATGAAGTCACTCTTACTTAAACATTCAGATAGCCGATCAACCTCGACATTGGAACATGTAACTATAGCGAGTACATCACAATGTTCATAACTTGTGTGATTCAAACAATGAGCGAATAACTAGATAGCCACTCGAATCTCATAAATACTGGAAATAAAACTGAATACCAGGGCTAACAGACTGCATGGCAGGCTGCTAACACATGTCATACTTCTAATGTCGCCCACATACTTTTCTAACCAAAATAAACAGAAATTAAGTACTTACCTTAAAAACCGCTGCCTCCATATCTTCCACCTTGATGCAATCTGAATTCTGATCCTTCATTGGTCCAAATAGCTGAGCCCTGAATACAGGAGAGCGAGCAGCTAACACCAACTTATGAGCAGCAAAAGTTTCGCCATCAACTTCAAATACGACATCAGTCCTCTTCCCACTTTCTAATAGATGCCCAAAATGCTGACCTATGTTAGAAGGCGGTACTCCAATGGAATATATCTTTGGCCCTTGAGTGTATGATCTGACCACACCAACTGTACAGCTGATTGAAAGAGTATCATCCTTCAAATAGTCGGATGCCTCTAACTGAACTCTTCTGAAAAAGCGCTTGTAACCCCTTCACGAAAAGTTCAAGAAGCGTCACTATAAGATCAACTAGTTCATAAGCCAACTTCAACTTTCTTAACCCCTTCACAACAACAAATAAAAACCTTGACTTACGTATATATACACAGAAATTTCATAGAAGTTGCGAACATGCTAAGCAAAAACAGGTGCTTTTAACTTCACCATATATTGTTGCACAGAAACTTCAAGAGGGTGCCATACCCGTAACTACTCCCGTTTATAGAATGGAAACTCTAGAAACTTAATGAAACTTCTCCCATAACTTTAAGAGCTTAAAATTACTAATTGTATGTTTGAAATACCTTAAAAGTTTTCTTAGATATCTTTGTTGGATGTTTGTATATAATAACTATAACATTTCCACCTCAATTTTGCTCATCAAAATTAATTATTTGCAAATTTCTCAAATAATTATTCTAAAATTTATGTTCCCCATGTCTGTGCCCGTACACATTCGTGTATACCCGTACACGTCCCCCTCCCCGTGCAACATAGTCCGGCACAGTTTTCACAAGGCTGACCCTCATAGTTAAATATAAATCTGAAACGCGATGTAACATAGAGCTCAAATGAGCACAATCTAAAAAGGCACTCAGCTAAGGGAACAACACAAGAACATATTTTAAGATACTGCTGACTGATCCCAGTGATGACAAAACAAGAATCACTTGAGGGAGAAAAAAAACATCTTGCACGCCCTAGCCAACAATCCAACATAAACACAAGTGAAAAAATACCAATAAATCCAAGATAGAAAGAAAAAGCTAATTTGACAACATGCAACAGCAAAACAGTATAAGCCCCAACCAGACAGAGATTCCTAAAAATCAAAAAACCTACCACATGCTCCCTCTATATTTCAACGTATAGGGTCCGCTCTCCAGCGCCCTACCGAAGTGACTATGCACCTTATGCCGCTCCTTCCCGCTCTGATCCAAAAGCGACAGCTCAAACAGCGCTCGCACGTCCGTCCCCTCGCTGGCCAACGCGATGAACAACGAGACGTACGCAGCATTATCCTCGGCGCTCTTCCCATCCGGGTAGAAGTAGATCGCCCACGAATACCCTCCGACCATGAAAGTGTCGGACGCCATGTACTTCCCGATCCCCATCCCCTTCGACAACGCGTACCCGGTGATTTTAAAACTATGCGACCCGTTCACCGTCTCGGTCACCGACGTCGAGGTTGTGGTGGCGACGATCTGCGGTGAGGGCTTTGGGGTTTCTCCCAAATCTTCCTTCCCCATGCCCTAATTTCGCAACAACAATTCAAACCCTAATTGACCGACGCCGCAGCCCCAAATCACAAATTCCTCCGTGTCCGCAACCAGATCGGGTCTCCGGAGAGCCGATTGAGGTCACAATCGTTCGATTCAGGTACTGGCTTCCGAATCGGATTGTAACTCAGCGCGTGAAACTCCGAACCGGGAATCAATCTACGTTTCGACGAAGCTGGTTAGCCGGGTAAGAAGACTCCCGCCTGTTGGCAAGAAGTCGACGGATTCGACGACGAGGAGAGTCGAGAGAATTCCCGGTCGAGAAAAAGATGAGATTTTTACGACTGAAGAGATAAAAGAAGATACCGTCGTCTTCGAGGAAGCCGAGAGGTGAATATATAGACAGAGAGGAAAACGACGCGTGATGTGCACGTAAGATATGAGCGCGCGTGTGACGAAATGATGACGTGTAATTGATTCCCGTGTTTCAGTGTAATATTTGTTTATTTAAATAATTGTTATAATTAATTATTTTCGTACAAGATATTTGTATGAACTGAATCGGCCGTGTTGGGATAGAGAGAAATTGAATCCATCTCCCATCCCCACTATGTGAAATTTATAATTTTTAAAACTTTTATTTTTTGAAATTAAGAAAATTATTGGCAGAATGAAACTATGTAAGAGAAGTAAGAACACTCATCTCAGTAAGATTCATTAATGTTAAATGAGAATCAATAATTTAAAAAATATAATTTTAATTCTGCATGACTAATTTGAAGACACAATTTCAATTTGAAATGATCAGTCACTTTTAGATGCACCAAGAGCATCTACCCTCGCTAACGACATTGTTTTATTATACACATCAAAGTCATGCGTAAACACATCTATCTGATGAATATAGCAGATCAACTGATGAATATAACAACATAGATCATCTGATAAATATAACATGTCAAGTTATAAATATAGCAGCACAACTGATTATTATAAAATAAAACTAATATTTCAGATCTACACAGTACTTTTGAACAAATAGACATATCCCATAATTGATACGGACTGAAGCACCTTTCTTCAAGGAACTCATTCATAATAATTGTGGGAATTTGGCTCACTACATTGAAGGTAGATGATTTGATTTAATTCTAATAAGGTTAGTGTTGATCCAAACATGGTTGATACGAATTTATTAAAGATGGATACGAGCTTATTTGTAGTTGAAATCTTAAATAAAGTTGTTAGGAATAAACTTGAATCTGCTCGATTCACATTTATTTTATTTGTTTGGTTCATGAACTTGGAATTGTAAAAATACAGTTGAACCTACGAGTTAGAACCTAGCTTTTGATCTTTTTGAGTATTTCTCGATTCAAGAAGCGTTTATTTATTTGCTTATTTATTAATTAACAATAGATAAGAACGCATATTTATCTAGATAAGAACAATCACGAATGTCCCTATTCTCCACGATAAGTGTTTTCTTGTTCTTGTTAATATAAAAAAGTTGTTTCACAACTGAAAAGATTGTGACAACACAGAAATACTCAGAAACTTAAACTCTTATTTCTCATTGAATATTGTGTTTCTTCAGAGAAATCTAAAGAATTTTTCATCGAGATTCATATTGTAGCGCACATCATCAAATCTAAAAATCTTATTATTTTGGGAAGATTTCACGGCAACCTCACGTACATGGTAGAGAACTAATAATCTTATAAGATAAAACTATTTATTCGGCGATTCGATTTATCTATCTTGGCATTTGTTTTCATTCCACATGCATTCTTGTTTGAGCATACACATATGAATATAATGGCCAACAGTAACTTCATTTGCATTAGATCCCTTGTGAATGGATTAAGTAGTACAAAGAGTTCTGCGATTATTACAGCTGTTGGGGTTGATAGTGCAGCATGAGGAGGGAAAAGCTATGCAGATAAACTGAGGATCTTAGCATCCAAGTGTTGAGGTTGAGGGCTTACAACTTACAAGATTGTGATTATCCGTCGTGGTTAAGATTAAGTCGGATCAGAAGAGATGTTGTTCTCCGGATTCTTAAAAAAAAAAAGAAGTTAAAATTTGGCCGAATGATTTATTTAGTAATTTCAATTACGAGAATGCTATGAAGGCATCATTTAACAAAAGCACTACGAAACTGAAGAAAGATTGACAGGATGCTATCGCGTAGCATCACGGAAAGTTTCGTCAAGAAGAATGTGACAGTGTCGTGTGAGACTTACGAAGTCACTGCCGAATCTGAGGCTGACCAGGGAGTCATTTTTTGATGCACGTTGTAAAGTCAAAGTGACACATATTGTTCTTATTTGATTTTGAAATTATTTTAATTTTTCAACACGTCACGTGAAAAATCAAAACTTAACTTAACTATTCATTATTGACGTGTCCGCGTATGGAACTGTGAACTGTGTCTACACAATCTCCAGATGAGACACCAAGTAGGACTAAATTAAAAATGAAAATTGATGAACCGAATCAAACCAGGTTTGATTCGGTTTGGAGTATTAGTGGTTCGGTTAAGGTTTTGAATTTGAAAAAACAAATGACTGGTTTTGGTCCGTTTTTTATTTTTTTCAAACTGAACCGATCCAAATTGAACGATTTCACAATATTTTCGATCATATTTAAATTTAGTTGAATATATAATATAAATTAGTACATCTATATTATTATTTATATGAAAAAATCTTTTATTTAATAATTAAATTAGTCAATAAATTTTATAAAAAAAATAAAGCGAACCGAACCAAACCACATGGTTTGATTCAGTTTGATTTTTTGAAATTAGTGGTTCGGTCTCAAATTCATCAAACCGATCACCAGCAATTAGGTTTAATTTTTTTTATTAAAAACAAAACCGAACCGAATCTTTACATCCTAATGAGCAAATGATACACATCCCTAAAAGCAAGCCGCTAAGTCCGATTTCTTTGAAGAAATGGCTAACGTTGCATGTGCAGGCTACATTCTTCTATGTGCACCCAGGCCCGGTCAGAAGGCTATGGCCTACGGCCCACGGCCCACGGCCCAATCTCTCCCAGGCCCAAATCATAGACATCTGATTCCTTTTGACCTTCTGTTAATTTTTTGGAGGCTAAGTTTTTTTTAATTTTTTAATATGTCACGTAGTAATCGTAATAGTTGATGCATAATTCTCGTAACGGATCGGAGACTGATATGCAACAGAGGAGAAATTAAGAGAAGATTAGTCAAGATAAATTTTGCTACCCATTTTTTTACTATTTTTTTTTCATGAAAGATACATAATGGTCAAAATATTACTCCCGTGGCCACCAACCAAGCAGCCTCATAAACACTGGTTTAACTCGAGTTTTTTTGGTAGATTATGATCAACACATGATAATGATCAGTGGATGAAAAAATTAATTTTTAACACTTCATGACAGGTCAAAATATCATATGATAACACTTCATTTAGACTGTATTTGATTTAGAGAAAATTTGAGGAAGATAAAATTTTTGATGGAAAATTAGAATGAATTCTTTATTTGATTTAGAGAAAATTAGAGATGGAAAGCTAAATGGAAAGTTAGATGAAAAATACGATAAAAATTTTGTTTAAATTAAAGAAAATTTCAATACTTTCTATAAAATTTTCCACTTCAAACCATTTTGAATGATTCATTTTCCCTCTAACTTTCCTTTCCCTCTAATTTTCCTCAAACCAAACACAGTCTCACCGTGTCTACAAACTCTTAGATGTGTTTGGTTTAGGAAAATTTTGGGGAAAGTGGATTCCTCATGGAATCCATCCTATTTTCCTCATTTGGTGATACGAAAAATGACAGGGAAATGTGAAAATATTCTTTATTTTAAACAAATTTTCCTTCTTATTTTCCGTCTAATTTTTCTTCTCATTTTCTCACAAATTTTCTTCTTATTCTCCACCAAATTTTTCTTAAACCAAATACAACTTTAAGTTTAGAATTTAGGATTTACCAAATAATACTCATGTTAACACCGCTTGCGACATGACTATAAAAAGGGTGGCGCAAACTCACACAATGTCACACATCTAATTTCTACACACCACAAGACAAGCAGCAGCAAGAGCTCGATACACACTATGGCCTCATTTTCAGTCTCTACAGTTGCTTTCTTGGTGCTTCTTGCAGCAGCAGCTGCTGCTATGAGCTCCTCACAGGCGGCGGCGGCGTCAGGAGGAGGCCATCACAAGCTCAAGAAGACCGAGATGACCTTCTACATGCATGACTGGGAGACCCCCACAAAGGAAGAGAACGTCACCAACGTAATCATCGCCGGCAAGCCGAAAACCGAGTGGGACGTTCTCACTTTCGGCTCGCTCAACGCCTTCGACGACGCCCTCACCGCCGCCATCGACCGCGGGTCCGCCGAGCTGGGGAGGGCTCACGGCGTGTACGTGAACACCGCGCTGGACGGCTCCGATCTGCACATGATGGTGTCTTTCCTGTTCACCAACCGGGCCTACAACGGGAGCACGATTGAGATCCGGGGCGCCAACAGGCTGCTGCAGGCGAGCAGAGAGGTGTCCATCGTGTCCGGGACCGGTAGGTTTCGGCTGGCGCGAGGGTGGGCCAGCATTGAGAGTGCGTCGCTTGACTTTCCCAAGTCGAATGCTGTTTTGAGGTGGAATCTTACCGTTTTTCACTACTGAAAAACTCAGGCTCGTAGGTTGTCTTGATTCGTGTTTTGTTATCTGCAAACTGCAATAATAAGTGAGAATCTCACACGATGAGCCTGAAAATGAGCTGTAAAATGTTCTGCCAGAAATGCATGTGAAGTTCCATCAAACTACATATGATTTGTTGCCAGAAATTGAAATCCTTGAACCAGTGTTGTTCCAAGCTTTAAAGCCGGATTAGGCTGACATGTAGACTCCCTAACAAATTCAATTAAATCTAGGAATAAAATCAAAAAAAAGTTACGAACTATCATCATTTATCTAAATTGTGGTTCGAACTATCATGATTTTTAAAAAGAGTGTGAAGAAAAAAATGATTGATTGATTTTCTAAAATAAAATTCACCATTACATTGCTTAATTCTCAACATATTTAACAAAATCAAGTATATTTAAAAAATCAAACAAACTGATTTTAAGCATCATCCAAAATCAGTCC
The DNA here is from genome assembly GCA_002312845.1 of Kalanchoe fedtschenkoi. NCBI lineage: Eukaryota > Viridiplantae > Streptophyta > Magnoliopsida > Saxifragales > Crassulaceae > Kalanchoe > Kalanchoe fedtschenkoi. The sequence goes on from NQLW01000012.1 coordinate 529,773, forward strand.
ATTTTTTCCAACTCATTTTTTTTTGAAAATCATGATAGTTCGGATCACAATTGGATAAAGGGTGATAGTTCAGAACCGCAAATATTTTTCTTAAGATCAATTATAATAAAATTTTGTTTGCAAATTTGTAGAGAATGAGAGGGGTTAGAAACGAAAGTAAAAGAAAGCAAAAGAAATGTGTTTACTTAGTATAAGACAAAGACGAAGGAAATGTGAGTAAAACTTCAATTTTTATTTACGGGAAACTCAAAAAGGATCCTGAACTATCATTACTTACCCAATTGCAGTCAGAACTATCATGATTTCCAAAAAAAGGGCGATGAATAAAAAATTGGACTGATTTTCTAAAATAAAATTTATCATTACACTCATAAACTATTATTCACAAGGCTTAAATTCGTGTGTGAAAATTACGTCATTTGGTTATCAAAATAAATAATATCATTTTTGTACATAAACAAAACAATGTCTTTTCATACTCAATCATCAATAATCTTCAACAAATTTAATAAGATCAATTATATTTAAGAAATCAAACAAGTTGATCATAAACATCAATCGAAATGAGTCTAATTTTTTTTCATCGCACTCTTTTTGTAAATAGTGGTAGTTCTGATCGCAATTGGATAAGTGTTGATAGTTCAAGACCATTTTTTAGTGTTTTTCCCTTTTATTGATATAAATACCTTTATAGTGATTCATGAATAATGTAACCTAAAAGGTTAAGATTCAGTTCGACTCAAATCATTCCAAATCCTCTAACAATCAATATTCTGTCGCGTTAAAAATTCAAAGTGTCATATGACAATTATTATTCCAATTTTTTTCAATTTTTCAAAATGTCACGTGTCTGGTCAAACTGTCACGTGACAACTCTCAAATGGTTGATCCATGATCCACGTGGTAGATCATGTCTCATAAAAAATGACTCCTTTACTGATCTAATGACATCAGAAACATCCTAAATAGTTGTGGAGACAGGCCAAGGCCTCAGATTGACTCAGTAAAGTCTAGGGAGCTTAGGTGAGTATTGCTCCGAATCACACCTCTAACAACTTGAGATGGGGAATCTGGGAGCTGAGTGAGGAAGTCTTGGTCAGGTTCGGCCCTAAGTTTCGGTGGATCTCGAGTGAAACTAAATAATGAGTCCATTTTTTATTTTTTAATTACACATGCTATTAATAATCAAAATGTAATTATGAATCTATGTCATTCAATTTCATTAGGTTCAATGATCCAGATTGATTCACGATTTAACATGAATGAGAATTTTTCATTAATACTCTCTATATAAGAATCCATATATGAACTTCTGCTTTAAAATGTGGAATTTTATAATATTGATCTTAAATTAATATATAGCTTCGTTTTATGCATGAAACAAATATTGTATTAACTATATAGCTTCGTTTTTTGAGTTCATTTATTATGTTTTATTAAGTATACAAGACATTATTTATTTATTATGAGACAGCATTTTACATACCATTTGAGGTTTGTTTGTTTTCTTCTTCTAATTTATCAATTTTTTTGGATTTTTTGTTTTTAATTTATCAAATTTTGTGGGTTTTCGCATAGTGAATATTTTTCCAGGTTTATGTTTTTTGAGTTATAATTTTATCAAATTTTTAATAATAGTACTTTTTGGAATATTGAATAGATACTTAATATTTTTTTTCAAATTTTGGTGGTGAAATTTTTTTTTTTTGAGCTTGTATGAACATCTTTTTTTTGTAGTGAACATTGGTAGAGAACACGTTAACTGTCGAAACCTTACACATGTACACTGTCAAAAAAATTATCCAAACCCATAACACATACAAAATATTTAATAATTTCCAAAATTTGAAAAAAATATTCACCATTCAAATATGTATAATAATGGTTAGATAGTCAATTAATAGAAAATTAAATAATTATCACGGTGAACATTTATTCACCACACTATCAAAATTCCACACTGATTACAATGCAAAATACATGTTCACTTTCAAAAATACTAAAATTACTAAAATTTCAGTAATTTAAAAATAGAAATGATGGTCATCTAGTCTTGAGCATAATTATTTTGAGGAAGGCAGACCATAATGAATCCCCAGAATATTAAAATTATATATAGTTTTACGATTTTATCAGACCAACTTTGGACGGCCAAAACAGATTCTTTATGTAGTACGTATATCTATTAGCTAACTAATATAATAATGGAGAAGGATTTCAATACATATCGTGCGAATTTAATAGATAAAATTTTTATTTATTTTTGCGATGATCAGGGGCCGCACACCCCCTCTACCTTGATAGTGACGCTCATACTCACCGGGTCAGTTCAGTTTCACCTCCAGCGTATCTAAGCATAAATGTGGTACCAATAGGGCTCATATTCACTGCGGGCCAGCTATAGGGCTTGAATCCAGGACATTGAGGTTGTTAGACAACCACCAAGACCACTAGGCCAACACCTTGTTGGTAATAGATAAGGATTTAATATATAGTTTTAAAATTTTGTGTAAAAGATAGAAGTGATGGATTATTACTGATGTAAATTACTTTTTTATTGATTATGATAATAAAATAATTAATGTTTAATTTTTTAAGACGATTGAAGATATTAAATATGCATTGAAAAATATTAAGTGATAAATAAAAATAAACAAAAAATGTCGGTTAAATGACAAGTATAAAAGGACCGAGAGAGTAATATTTATAACACCAGAAAATCTTGTTATATATGAAGGTGAAAAGTTGAGATGTTTTCCATATTTATTTCATTTTTAGTGATAACGGATTTATTGGTCATTATAATTAGATGACATAAATAATACAAATATTAAATAATTTTGATGAGACTAGTTTACCATACCTAATACTATAAGTATTATTTTTTTTATTATATAATAATAGATTGTGCTTTTTAATTTTTTTATTATATATAATTATTATGTGATTGAGGCGTACTCTATGTCTACGAGCCAATTTTCCCATTCCTACGGTAAAATCCATCAAGTGTGATTCCAACTAGTATTGAATTCAACATCTTTTGAATTTATGTTTTTCTTATACGTATATGAACATTAAAAATGACATGCCAGGGACAATGTCCATTGCATGAGTTCAGCCATCCTATTAGAGTTTAGGATAGGGATAAAATTCAAAAGAGGTCTTGAAATATCATCACTTATCTAATTGCGATCAGAATTACTACGATTTTCAAAAAGAGTGCGATGAAAAAAAAAATTGGACTGATTTTCTAAAATAAAATTCACCATTACATTCCTAAATTAATGTTATTTTAAGACTTAAATTTGTGTGCGAAAATTATGTCGTTTGGTTATCAAAATAAATTATATTGTTTTGCACACATAAAGAAAATGACGTCTTTTGATAACCAAACGATGTAATTTTCACACATAAATCTAAGTCTTGAAATAATATTAGTTTTGGAATGTAATGGTGAATTTTATTTTAGAAAATCAGTCCAATTTTTTTTTCATCGCACCTTTTTTAGAAATCGTAGTAGTTCTGACCGTAATTGGATAAACGGTGGTAGTTCATGATCCCTTTTGAGGTTTTCCCTTTAGGTATATCATTGTATGTTTGTGAAGAGTTTTGTGTCAGATCACGAACCTCTTTGAGCTATGCGAAAATTTTGATTTGTGGTTTTTTGACAAAACATCGTTTCGTCTGCATGAAACAGTTCGTGAATTGACAATATGACATTTATTTTAAGTTAAAAACACATTATACTGTCTTTTAAGATTTTGCATGGCGCATTTAGAAAATGCTGTCTAATCTTTATACGACGTTTTTAAATTAAAAACACTGTCTATTATTATTGGACCGGACTTTATACACTGTTTTGAAGTAATAAACACCGCACAAAAACAATATTTTTTTAATTAAATAAGTTTACCTTATACTACCTTTTAAACTTAAAATGCTATTTTTAATTTAATTAATTATAAAAATTAATTTTTCACTATTTATTGATATTTATGTAAGATTTGTTTTATCGTGGGTGAAAAATTTGTAAAAAAGAAATGTTAAGTTGACTTGACAAATTCGTAGGTGACATTGACACAAATTTACTTTTAAGTTATTTCAATCAAATACCCTTAAATTGTTTGGTCAAACACTTGTTATATTAAAATGAATTAAAATCAATTTGAGTTGTACTCGACGCGTGCTACATAACATCTTTCATTTGTAAATAATTAATCACTAATCACCCTTTTATATATGACATATCATATACAATAATACTAGTGACATAGAACGGTCAGTGAGCAAATGCTTATTGATTAAAATATACAGACTTTTTTTTAACACTTTCTCGAATTTTTCTCTACCGATTGGTCTCACATGAAAAAAGTTTATCAAATTGGCCTACTTTTGGTGAATCGCCATTTGAAACAGCAGTTCACTTAAGACCAACCGCGGTTTGAAATTGGGTCTGCACTTGTGTGCTGACTAGGCTACCCAGTCAGAAGACAGGTGAACAAGTACCAATTTGCAACCACGGTGTGTCTTAAACTAAACGACAATTCGATTTGAAGTCCTGCACCAGTTTGAAACTAAGCCAGACCCGGTTTCAAATAGCGATTTGGAGGGGATAGCTTTCTGAACTTTTTGGTGTATTCTCGAGCCGAGGTTTGAAACATCTGTTGGATCTAATCGCCGTTTTGAAACTGTGTTTGAATTGCAAGATGCGTCGTGACCACGTCGTATTACTTAACTAGAACCACCTTTCAACTGACGGTTGGGTGAGATTTTGAAATCGCGATGCTGTCTCTCTCTTCTTCTACACATCGAATGAAGAAGAGAGAGACAGCGTGACGAGTTGAGGGAATGAAAAGTTAATTAAAAAATTTAAAAAATAAATAAAATCATAAATATGTTAATACTTTTCTCACAAGAGAATTTACTTTTCTATTAATTTTTTATATATAATTTTTTCCTAAACCAAACTACACCAATTAAAAAAATAGACTCAAATAGAAACAATATCAAATAAAATAATGGAGTCATGTTGGGAAAAAAAAAATATTCCACCAGAGTCACAAATACAATAAAGTCAAATCTCATAAACAAGTGAAGTAGTGTCTCGGAAATTAAACAACTGAATATTAATTAGGGTTTAAGTTAGCAGATTAGCATGCTGCGTGACGTCAGTGCAACGTGTGCAAATCATGTGTCATTAAACATGCTCGATGAGTCACTCCCCGACCTAACCACGACCACAGATTTTTCTGCGATTCCTACGTTATTTTTATCACTTTAACAACTCAACTATGACACGACATGAATGAAGTGAACAAAAACATACAAAGTCTGATAATAAAATTATAAATATAGGTTTTAGAGCATTTTCAGTTAATAAATATAAATATCATAAATTTTTTTGATAAATTTTTTATCCTCATTAAATAAATACTTCATACAACTCTAATCATATAGATGGGATCCACATGTCATATTAAGTTATCTATATTTTTTTATTTTAAAAAAAATTACCAATTAGTTTTTTTATTAAATTTCGGCTCACTTCATCAATATAAGCGTCTATGTGTAATAGGTTAATTAATTTAAATTACTTAAAAGTAAATTTAGACGACGCTTATAATTTTAAAATGTCATCTAAAGTCCGGCCTAATTTTTATTAAAAATCTAATCATAATGACGGAGTCTATAATTTCAAAGCGCCGTCTAAAGTCTGAATTTTACACGGCGTTGTAAAGCTATAAGTCCCGTCTCCTTCCATGAAACGCATCATACAGATGAATCGATGATATATCAAAATTACATAAATAATCTTCCACACTGAGATTAATCTGCTAAATAAAATTCGCAATCTAATATAAACCTTTCGCGAAACTTTGGTGGATGATACGGATATGTCTTTAATACTTCACAAATAAAATTTTAGAATAATTAATAGGCATTTGATTCTAACCAAGAAGATATTTGATGGACATCATGAGACCAAGTATGGCGAGGGCACTTCATTTTCATCAGTAGTGCTCTGCACAAGCAAGCACCATAAGCGGCTTGGGGAATATGTCTGGTTGAATTATTTAAATGGTCCAGACTTGCAGCTTTCGAAACTATATATGCCCTCCAAGCTTTATCACGATAAAGATACGAAGCACATATCGTACAGAGATGATATGATGCCGATTCTAGAAGCCACAGAGCCAAACTTGCAGTGAGTGCTGCCGAGGGCTTGATTAGGTTAAAGTAGGGTTTTTTTTTTTTTGAGCAAGTTTGATGCCCAACTTTAGTTAGATGGTTTAATTTTGCTTTGGCTTTTTGGCTCATCAGTTTGGAGAGATAGATCGATAGATGAAGGATTGGGAAGAAAATAATTATGAAACGAAAGAACGATTTTGAGATAGAAATAAAAATGGTCGTTCCTGAGTCGGTGAGGGATTTGAGGAGAAATGAGAGAAAACGTGAAATGTGCTTCTTCGTGGGAGATATGATTATTTATTCAAATATAATTATAGTAGTTTAAGAATAATGAAATATATACGATCAAAAAAAAGTCATTTCAGCTAAAATCGTCCTAAATCAGAAGATTTATAATATTAGGCACAATTTGGAGGGATTGAATTCCTTCATTTCCTTCTTTTTATAATTGGGAATAACTCTTTCTTATCTAAATTCCTCTAAATCCTCTTATTTATCTCCTTCGGAAGAATTTCTTTTGTGTCTGTAATGAAGAGGAACTTCTAGCGTTCATATATGACTTTCGATATGTCGGACAATTAATAAGGTGTTGACCTAGCAGTTTTGGTGCTGTCAAACAAGACTAAATTCGTAGATTCGAGCCTTGATTTATAATTAAAAATTAAAAATTTACGCTTAAAGATGGATACGAGCTGAATCGTAATTAATATGTACGCCACTATCATTAAAATAGAGGAGGTGTACTAAGGTTTTGGTTCATATATATATGACTCTCAATATGCCAATCAATCAATAAGTGTGGCATGCATGCCCACCACCCAATAAAGCTGTAGCTTTCTAGTACTAGTACATTTGGTACAAGACAAACTAAAAAGTTTAAGGATAGATATATGATCATTCACATAGCAAAATGGTATAAGGGTATATTCATAAATATCAAAACATAAAACATACTAGCTTCCAAATTAATAAATATATATCTAACTATGACATAAATGAAAATGAGTGTTTGATTAACTAACTAAATTACTAAATATCAAATAATCACCAAATCTAATATTCTTTTACCAACCTACATAAAAAATTAAATCGGCTAAATTCACCAAATAATATTGTATTTTACATTTTCATCAAATAGTGGCCAGAACAACTGTCTAGTAAAAGAGGCCGAAAATACCCCCAAATTATAGTCGAAAAACCACCACAAACTTAACAAAAAAAATTATCGAAGAAGCTGTTCTGGCCATGCTCATGGTGGCCGGAAAAAACGGAAAGCTGTCAAAACAAAAAATTTCGCCGGACTTTTTGCCAATATCCTGACTGAAAAAGACATTTTTTTAGTGATCTCATCTTATTATATCTAGGTGTTAAGCATCTGGCCTGTCTTAAATTCTATTGAATGCATTCTAGACGACTGAAGTCATCGGAATATGAAAACATGTTTTATGCGTCTCTCTTCCGTCAGAATAATCAAAAGCTAATACAATCAATACATAAGCTAATATACTCAACTAATATATCTTTTTTGAAATCTAATACAATCAATACATAAAACGGAATAATAGTTACTTTTATTTTCATAAAAGTGCACATATCATTAGCTCCCAATGCGAACTCCATCCATGAATATTGAGTTGGTGCAGAGTTCGGACACTTCGATGTTCGAGAGGCTTAATAGAAAAGCATGTAAGAAGTTTTTTCCAGAAATTTAAGCCGGACCCAAAAGGTGCACGATTCTTCTAGTTCGAAAAAAAAAAAATCCTAATGTGAAAGGGTTACAAAAGAATCAAATACTGGCATGGAGTTTTTCAACAAGATAATTGCTGCCAATAATATATTAAAGCGTGGAACAACAACTTATGTGAGACACACATGTCTAGTTCAATGGCGATGCACTAAACTGTTGACCTTACTCTATCTGCCCTCACAATGAGATCTTGAAAAGGTTGCTTTGAAATGAGAATCCAATGGGTGGTTGAGACATGGGATGGGTCGTCGTCGCAATTTGAGAGAGGGCCATTTCATTTGGTGTGGGTTAAGTTAGCTTTATATGTAGGCATGTGAGATTCCTTCATCATTCATGGGCACCTCACACATGTTTTGACCTTCTAAATTTTCAATACATATTTATTACGTGATTGAGACGCATACTGTTGTTATTTTGTATTCCGTCGGATATTCAGTCTCTGAAACAGTTTTCACACTCCTCTAATAAAATCTATCGTACCTGTATCATATAATAATTGTAGATTAGTCGAATCGACACTCAAAATCAATTGACAATGAGTGGGGGAGCCCAACTACATACGAGGATCAATTTTGATCTTCCAATGAGCGATGTGGGATAATACCACCCCCTCATTGTTAACCTTCATTGTTAACCTCGACAAGTGGAACTTCGTGCGGATCTAGTTAACCGTTACGAGCATGTTCTAAGAGTGCAGCTAAAACCGGCTCTGATACCATGTAGATTGGTCAGATCCACACTTAAAACCAATTGACAATGAATGAGGGAGTCCAACTATATACGAAGATCAATTTTGAGTTTCCAATGAGCGATGTGGGATAATACCAGTATGCTCAACAATAATCGAGTTCAAAATCTTCTGAATGCATGTCATGATCTCTTATCAGTTGAGCCAACTCTTATTGAATATTTTGATCAGGGAATCAACGACGACGCTTATAAATTATCTTTAATAATTATAGGCAGCCTCAGGCTTTCTGGTTGTGCCCTTTGGCTTTGGTATCTGATCGCCAAAGCAAAGAGCTACTTTAGAAGACATGTCTGTCATACATATATACTATGAAAGAAAGATTCAAATGTTAGTTTAGGAGGAGAGGATAACATTTTCAAAGAACATCATTAAAACATACTATTGTTATTCTTATTTCTAGCTAGCTGCAATTTAATGAGCTGCTACATTACGTGTCAGTGTGTCGCAGGAATGGAATCTCTATGTGAAATAAAGAAAACCCTAATTTAGTTTAGAGCATCTTACTCGGCATTCAATTAACCGCAATGAATCTGATTAATAGTAATTAATTTGTACTAATTAATCTCCCAATACAGTGCCTATAAAACGCAGGGCCGAGTGGTGGCAGGCCAAAGCTAGATAGGTGGTCCATCTGTGAAATTATGCCTTACGGTTCAAACTTCAACGTGTAATTATTAAGGCCGTGTTTGGTGTACGAACATTTTGAGAAAAAAGGAATAAAAGGGAAAACGAATTTCTTATAGATTTCATATTTTTATAGAGATTTTTTTATAGAATTCTATCAAATTTGCCTCTCATTTTTCTTACACAAAACGCAGCCTAACAAACGACTTCCACATTGCAAATTACCTGAATTGTCAAAAAAGAGTGACACAAAATTCTTTGACATTAATTTACGATGTCGTCAAGGATTAATTCAGTTTGGCTCATTTTATTTTGAGTGAGTTCATTAAAATATAGCAATTTTATTAAATTTGTCAAGAATTAGAGTTGGTTGAATATAAAGATAAATTAATTTTCTATGTGAATGAAATGCGATCGTCAACTTTGATGACAAAATGGTATATTTTTGTGCATGGTTTTTTATAATAATATTATTTTAGAAGTGCAACAATTATTTTATAAAAGTATTTTTTTTCTTTTTTGAAAGTTGGAATACTATAATTTCAAAATCTCAATTCAACTTTCCTTATTTTTTTGTATGTCATGTTGAAAATTTATAGGAAGAAATACAAAATGGAGATATGTATTATCCATATTTTAAAAATTATGGTAACTTTTTTTTGTGTGTAAGTGATGTTGAAAATTTATAGGAAGAAATACAAAATGGAGATATTTATTATCCATATTTTAAAAATTATGGTAACTTTTCAATTTAAAAATTTATGATCATTTTAAGTTTAGGAGTTGTTGTGTAATATGAATTATAATTACAAACTATGATAACTATTTACAAATTATAATTAAGCATCTAACTAAAATTATCTCATTTTAATACTTTTTATTCAATTTTCTTTCATTTTTTTTGTTTTTTTCAAACACAACTCCTCTTCTCACCAAGAAATATATTGGCAAGGTGTTGGTGTATATGAATTTATATTTTTTTTAGTGTTGCCGGTGATGTAATATTGCTCAACTAAATTAATAAAATGGAACAAATAAGCTGCCTCTGAATTATAATTTGTAAATAGTAATTATAGTTGTAATATAAATTCAATTAATTTACAAAAACCTCTAAATTTAAAGTAATTTTAAAATTAAAAAATAATAATCATAATTTTTAAAATGAAGATAGTGTATATCCATTTTGTAAATTCTTTAACAGATACTCCCTCTGTCCTTTTTTACATGTCACTTAATCGAATTTTTTGTCTACTTTTATTTGTCACTTAACAATTTTCAATGCGTATTTAATGTCAACAACTACCTTAAAACGTCAAACAATAATCATTTCTTTATCATAATCAATAAAAAATCATTCATCACCAGTAATAATCTATCAATTTTATTTTATGCACGAATTTCTTTAGAAAAACACCAACCTCACTCATTAAATTTGTTCAATCGCCAGCATTAACTTCATCTTAATTTACTCAAAATAACCTTAAACGATATGTATTAGTGGACGGCGGGAGTGATAAATAGTGCTGAAAAATTGAAAAAAAATTAACGGATGTAAACTTTTTATTTTTTCAACCGTGTACACGACTCTCCCTTAATCTTCATTTTGATCAAAATAGCCACGTCATTTGCCACGCAAGCAACTGCTTCGGACGAGTCAGCATCAGGTGTCTTACGTGGAGTTCCACGTCATCACTCTCCCCATCGCTTCCATGTATAAATATATAGCCAAGCTTCGTCTCCACCAAACCCTTGTCGTCGTCTTCTCTCATTCCAAATTTCAGCAAATCAACCTTCACGCCTGAAACTCAATTCATCTCCTTCTTCCAGCTTGTTCAGGACCGGAAATTTCGCAAAATTCTTGCGTCCGAGGCTCCGTCGATGTCTATGGTGAATCCCGACCGAGCTCCGGCGCCCGCAAAGGCACCCGCTCCGGAGAACTTCGCGCGAGACGCTATAATCGCCTGGTTCCGAGGCGAGTTCGCGGCCGCCAACGCCATAATCGACGCGCTCTGCGGCCACATCGCTCAGCTGGAGCAGCGCGGCGCGGCGGAGGAGCAAAGCGAGTACGATTCGGTGTTCGAGGCGATCCACCGACGGCGGATGAACTGGATCCCGATTCTCCAGATGCAGAAGTACCACTCCATCGCTGACGTCACGATCGAGCTGAAGCGCGTGAAGGACAGGAAAATGATGAAGACCGCGGAAGCAATCGAGCCGGTCTCGAATCCGGAAAGTAACAACCTGATCGAAGACGCCAAGGAGGAGATTCTCGCGGATGAGCAGGTCGCTGTAGATGGAGCTGCCGAGTATGACGACTCGCCGGACAGCGACATCACTGACGGAGGTATATATTCAATTTTATTTTTGAATTAATTATAAAATCAGTTAACTAATCAATTCACTGCAATGAGTTTTTTTCTTATATTTTTTATTAATTTTTTCATCGTTTTCGTCAGTACACCGATCAGATTTTTAATTACTGTTCATCGGAACCATCACCTGCTTCCGATGCGCAATTTTCTCCATTTTTGACTTGCTCCATTTTCAGATCCAACCTCCCTTAATTTCAGTAGTTTTTTTTTGTTTTTGGTAAAAATACCCTGCTTCTCGTCTTGTAATAATTATTATTTAAAAAAACATAATATTAGTTAAAATAAAGAAATTTTTAATAAAATAAAATAAGTAAATAATTTATTTTTTAGATGCTGACAAAAATAAAGTGATAGACACCAAATTAATTTCAGTTAAATGGGAAGTATTTAGATGTAATAAAAAATAATAATGTGGAGTAAAGAGAGCCCAATTTCAAGCAGAATTGAGTTGTGGCCGAGTTTGATGTGATGAATTAATAAATCGGTACTTTAGAGTCTGGGTCGTCTTCATATGTAATAAATTTGTGAGGAGGCCAAGAAAAGCGATAGATGTCATGTCCCTTTAAATGGTTTATTCTCGGTCAGATTCTCTACGATTCTTCTACAAAAATGTCCATACCCCAGAAAGGGCAACAGTCCAAAAAGAATTCAATAAAAATGAAATTTCCAAAAATATATATGGAGCCTATAATAAATACTACTACTAAATTAGGTGGAGGGTCGTTGAGTAATTCGAGGCGTGGCACAGAGCAGGATCCGATTTCATAGTTGGAGGGATTTCGGGAGTGGGGAAGAAAAGGCCATATATGAAAACTCAGAAGCTGCTGTTTACAGCGAGAAATCTCTGATGCGATGACGATGATATTAATGTTTAGATGGAGCAGGGGCGGCGTTCGAATCTCTGCCGTCCACTTCATCGTGCTATTATTTATTTCTCACGTCCATGACAGAGTGTGTTTTGTTTTGTTGTGGTCTGTTCGTTGCGTCTCAAGGTTGACAATAATTGAACCGAAACACGGTTCAATTTTGTTTAATCGACAGAATGGTGTGTGATGGGTTTTGGGTTTCCAATTGCAGGGTCGCAAGTGCATGAGAATGCTGAGATATGTGAGAATCATGAGGAGTGTGAGGAGCGTCAGGCAAAGATCAAGTTGACCAAGGGATTTATTGCCAAGGAGGTGGTGAACGGGCATAAGGTGAGTTTTGTGTTCGATTGGCATTTGCTCAGCCCCCTGACAATTTGAAGTAACTTGTGTGCATGCGATTAGTGATTCAGCTGTGTGATGTGTTGTTGAATAGTGTCAGCTATTTGTGAGTGATAGGTGAATGTGGTGAGAGGGCTTAAGATGTATGAGGACATATTCACCGACAATGAGCTTGGTAAGCTCTCTGACTTTGTGACTGAGCTCCGAATTGCTGGCCAGAATGGCGAGCTTCCAGGTAATTTACAGTATCTTTTCCCTTTCTTTCTTTTGAAGAAATGGTGAAGTGAAGTCACATGCGAGTATGCCTTGACAATTACAGGAGAGACATTTAAGATTTTCAACCAGCAAATGAAAGGAAATAAAAGAGAACTCATTCAGTTTGGGGAGCCAATTTTCAGGCTCATGAAAGACGAAACAACAAAGAGTAAGACACAGATATTAGCCTCATACCTCTGCAGTCCTCAATCTGAAGTGAGTTGGCTAAAGTAACAAAGGTTGACGTCAGTAATGATTTTTGTTTGCATTTGCAGACCGTATAGGCCAAATTCCTCCTCTTTTTGAAAATGTGATTGACCACCTTATTCAATGGAGCCTTATACCTAGTAGAAGGCCAAACAGCGTGGTCATTAACTTCTTCGACGAGGTAAGTTTTCTTTCTCCTGAATATATTGTTATTCACCTCACTATACAAGTTATGTTGTTGAATTAGGTTCTGAAGCTTATTTTGATTCGAATGGGTACACTCTTGTTGTAGGGAGAATACTCACAACCCTACCTGAAACCACCCCATGTTGATCAGCCCATCACCTCATTATGCCTCTCTGAATCAATTATGGCTTTTGGCTGCACTCTTGTAAGTGACAATGAAGGGAACTACAAAGCACCACAGATGCTTTCCCTCAAAGAAGGGTATGCCTGAAACTGAGAACCTACATCCATAACTAAATGATTTTTGTCTTTTTCTGTTAGAAGCATTGATGAGACTGTTCTTTAAATTGTTGGATTAGATCTGTAAATAATCGGATCCCTAAAACTATGTAGGTCTCTCCTTGTAATGCGGGGAAATTGTGCTGACACTGCTGCACATGCCATGTGCCCTTCTCCAACTAAAAGGGCAGTCATCACATTTTTCCGCGTGAGGTCAGAGCCCAACCAGAATACTGTAACAGCACCTCATTCGGACACGACTGTGACAGTGTGGCAGCCAGGAACACCTTCAAACCTATACCCACTTCCAAATGGAGGGATCAACTGCTACACCTCCATGGACGGGATGCCCAGATGGGGGGTGCTTCCTGCCCCCATGGTCATGCTAACTCCAGCAACCTCCATGCTGCTGAATAACCGGAGAACGCAGCAGGGAGGCACAGGTGTTTTCCTGCCATGCAATGCCAACTCAAGGAAGCACACAAAGCATCTACCGCCTCGAGCTCAGAGGAGTCGCCTCTTGGCATTACCCTCACCACCTGAAACTCGAGGAGCAGAACCTATTGCTGCCTAGGCAACTGTCTACTATGAAGCAATGGTCGAAAGAGGAAACCACAGGCTATATTGCATTTCTCTCCCCCCCGCCACAATCAATGCACAAACAAGTCCGAGTAAATTTTAGGAAGTGTTTGTTCATTCATTGTTTCTGTTTTCTTCTTTTTTTTCTTCCCAAAGATAGTCATCAGCAGTAAATTGTTTCCTGACCTTGTTCTTCTCGTATTAGAAGCAGGAGAGTTTTGTTCACTTGAGAGGGCATCTTCAGGTTTTATACTTGTTTCTTTTCGTTGTTTATTTTTTAAAACAAATATTTGCAACAACATCAAAGTTTCAAAAGCTCTATCATGCAATTGCATTTGCTTTCTATTCATGATGGCAAATGTCCCCTGATGTCCTACAAAACAAACTTTCTTTATACATTCTGTAGTGCATAAGTAGTTCGTTTCTAAGTTTCATGGCAGACTACTGTTCATATTTTAAAATGCAAATGCTTTTCGGTATAACATTCTGAGAGAGGTTCCCCTCTCCAACCTATTTCAAATCCCAAGTGTTAATTCTATCGACTGAACTCTACAAAATACCAAACAGAAGCTCCTCTGCCGAAAAGTAATATCTTCCAAGGGACAAGAGAAAGAAGTAAAAGGATTCTTCACAAGAACGAAAATAGGATTAAAAACAAGTTTATTATACCATAAACACAGCATAGATGTATAACAAGTGCCACTTCAAACAAACAGTAGTGAGCATAAAACTGAAATGCTTACTTGTGAATCCATGTGGGAGACAATACTCCTACAGCAGAACTACATACAATTTGCCAAGACGACTTCAATCCAGCACATGAGGCGGTCCATTAATGTTTGACAGGCTCGTCATCATCTTCAATATCCCAACTCAAGTCCTCATCTTCAACGGCAGAGCTCAGCCGCTTCTGAAGCTCAGCCTTGTCATGGCTCTTGCGGGGAGCAACTGCCCTCTCACCATCACTTCCCTCATCCTCAATCTCATCCCACTCGAGGTCCTCATCTGTTGTCGTCCCCTCTTTTGCTTTCGATGCAGATTCATCGCTCTTACCCTTGACTTCCTTCTCCAATTGTACCGATGGTGATTCGGGCTTGTTTTCCACCTTTGACACACCGTCACCGATCTTCTCTTTCTCTTTGTCAACCACATTTCCCGGTTCTACAACTCTACCGCCTACAGTCCCCGAATCCCCATCTTTTAACTCATCCACAACATTATTAACTTCCACCTTTGACACACCATCGCCGATCTTCTCTTTCTCTTTGTCAACCACATTTCCGGTTTCTTCAGCTCTACCGCCAACATCCCCCGAACCCACATCTTTTAATTCCTTCACAACATTATCAGCTTCCTTAGCGACTTCCCCGTCACTGCCCAAATCCTTCTTCACCTCTGCAATGGCATTCTCTTTCTCAGATTCACTCTTCTCCAGCTTCTTCCCACTCTGCACCACATTCGCTCCCCCAACCTTACCATCATCCCTATCCTCTTCCTCATCTTCATCCACATCCCAACTCAACTCCTCCTCCTCATCATCAATTGCCTTCTTCAAGAAAGTAGCCCTGACCTCCTCAGCCTGCTTCAACTTATGCACTTTGTAAAAATACCGGTACCAGAACGTCTCAGGATCAATCTCACCGGGCACAATCTTATGATAAATATTTTCCATGGCTGCATTTTCCTCAAACAAGTTCCCCAGCTCCTCACCTTTCTCCTCCAGCACAAACCCAGATCTCCACTTGTTATAATCATCCAAATCCTCAGGCTCTAAACAGTAAGTCTCCTTATCAATCTGAACCGCCCTCAACCTAGCATCAAACCTGCTGTAATTGACGCTCCGGCTATCACCGCTCCTGGCGGCCGGCGAGCCGATTTCCTGATCAAGCAGCAGCAGCGCCTCCTTCCCTTGAGAAATGATCTGCGTGGTGCCTTTCAAAACAGTGCTCTTCAATTCATCAAACGTCGACACGCCCGCTTTCGGCAGCTCCTTCACCGCCCTGTCGGCCACTTCCCGGAACACAGCCGTCTCCGCCTTCAATCCGGTGCTGAATTCCTGAAGATCTCGTTTGTACGTGTCGATCACCGACTCTGATTTAGTCGCTAGGGTTTTGATCAACCCGCCGAGGTCCCAACCGCCGCTGGCTGCTGGCGCCGAACCGGAATTAGGGTTTGGTTTTCCCGCGTCCGAGGGAGACTTTGATTCCGAATCGGAACCTGAATCCTCCTGATCCGAGTTCCCATCCGCCAGCGCGTCCGATTCCGAGTCCGGCTCGTCTGCGAACACTGATCTGAAGAAATTCATCGCCGCCGGACGATCAAAATAGATCGGAAAATTGGGCGAAGAAAAGACTCAACAATATCGATTTGGGATTCTACAGCAGAGATCGACGCGGCCGATTCTAGTCGTAGCTTCTGTGCATCGATCGTCGGCTTTGAGATGTTGAAGATGCGCCAGAAGAATTGGATTAGGGTCGACAGCGCCTCGCAAATTCTGTAGCCCTTCCTCTCAAAACGACGTCGTTTTTCCTTACATTCGGGAATTCAACAACCAAACTCAATATGAACAAAAAAGAAAATTGAGAACATACTATTTTAAATCAGAAAAAAAAAATTAATAATAAATTCTATAATTGATATTCATTAACTATGTAATTTAATGCACTAAATATTGATAAATATTCAATAATTGTACATTTTGATTCATCACAAAAGCAATAATTTAGATGGATGTAAAGGATGTCATAAAATCAAAGCTTATGTTTGCTTGTGACTCAAACTGAAATCTGATCATATTTAGATGTTTGATTATGAGGAAATATGTCTCTATTTCTAAGGCAATGTGTTATTCCATGTTATTGTAAGATTAAACAATCGAGAAGTCCAAACTCACTACTACATGGAATAAACAAATCAACCTAGAATATAGACATTTTTCTCATAATCAAATACTAAAACTATGAATAGATTTAAACCCGAAGCACATAACAAACTTAAACATAACTTAGATAACACTCACCGCTGATTTTTCTCTTATAAATTGCTCTCCACATTTTCCGCCAACTTGGCCCCTCGCCCCTTGGGAGGAGAAGTGATTTATGGTGTTTATTTTGAATGGTTTCCATTCACTATCCAATCAAAGTCTGAATTAGCCTATAAATGATTAAAAATTTCATGGCATTCGCCAAATTTCGACCGCCAAGGTCTTTCCGACCATTTTACGGAGACTTTCTGCCCTTATAATAAATATCCCTAGAAACTAGTTGGAAGTTAGCAGAAAAAGTTTCTAGTAGTTTTCGACCATGTCTTATTTTTGCCAAAAAAATTGACAAATTTTGGTAGTGATTATCAACCTTTTCTTTTAATGGATGGAATTCATTTGTATTGAAAGTGAAAAGACACATTGCTTATTGCGGTCTTCTTGATGCGAACAATCATGTTTCACATGTTTTATACACATTCACTGAGATTGAGAACATTTACTGGGAGTGATTTATGTGATATCTTCAGATGAGTGTCACTAAAAGAAATCTCCTATATGTTATTTCTGATCAACATGCGGGGATTTAAAATCCATGATGATATCAGAATTGTCTCTTCCGAGAGCATACCACAGAGTGTGTGTAGCAATTTCATGATCCAAATTCATAGAAAAGAGCTGAAGAAGATGCGGGTTTTCTTTCTTATCAAAGCAAGCCAAACGTCTTTTAAGGACAAACTTGAAAAATTGGTCCAAATACTTAAGGCAGATACATATACCATTCAATGGTTACGAGATATGTCTAACAAAAAATGGTCCCAGGCTAATAACGAAAATGAGAGACGGTGTGGTTCTATGACGACAAATGCAACATATGTGTTTGATGGAGTTTTAAAGAGTCGAAGAGACTTTCTTATAATGGTCATGATTCGTTACACATTTAAGTAGACAAATGAATATTTCATGAAGTATAAATATCAAATATGCTCATCGTTAGAAGAAGTCCCCACTCATGATTGAGGATGTCTTTGTTCACATGGCTGCCACATCCATTACACTTGAGGTTGCCTTGTATGGCAGGAGTGGCACAACTCCAATCGCGTGCCCTAAAACTTTGGACAACAGTCTCAGATAATATGAAGATCACGACAGGATTATATATGGTTGCTCAAGATCTACCATAAGAAGGGCAAACTGGATTTGGCGGTGGAGCACGCTGAGTCAATTGACTGTGGGACTCACACCTTTAATTTGTCTTCCACCTCACCTATAAATATGATTCGACAACGATTACGGAGTAAACTGACTAGTAAGAGATGATCACTAGGCGCATCATCCAGAAACTGTATATTCAAGTACCAACATACCAGCCAGCGCTAGAATATCCTATCTTGGTACGTATAATATAATTACATAATCATGCTCTATATTCCTTTTGAAAAATAACATTTACATGCTCCTGCAGTTAAAGACTTTACCTCGCACATACAAGGCGGCAACCAATGTATTCATGAGCGTTGCTAGTTGGCATATGAAAAAGATTCTACATGATCTTTTTCATTCTTATTGAAGCGATCTCGAGGGCATCAATGAGTGTGCAACACTTAGAATCAATCCGTCAGTTATTTGTCTGCCTTTAAGTACTTTTCAACTTTATTTATAATTTGATAGATGCTCTTTAATCAATGTTGTTAACTTCATACTTTCAAATGTACTACCATTATCAAGTAGAGCTAGTTCAAACAGTCAGCTTAGAAACAAGTTAGATGGTGATCAAAATTAAGGAGCTGACACTACATGTCCATCGCAAGTAACAATTGACAAGTGACTATGACACAAGGCAAAGACCAAATATTGCGGAAATCGAACATGTAAGGAAGGGGAAAGACACGTACATTTCCGACCCGAACATTTGATGAAATGATTTAGTTTTCTTACATTACTCTATTTACCAATGTTTCATTACTTTCAAACATGATATCTCAAACATATTTTCATGTAATTAAACATTACTATGATTTGAAATATGAAACATCAAAGTAAGAGTATAGTTTCAAACTTCAAATATAAAACATTATATATGAAACATCAAAGTAAGAGTATTCAACAGAGGTTCAAGGCTAATGATTTATTAAAGACTGATTGGCTTTCCCCCGCGTTGTTTCATATATTCTAAATCCTAAACCGGAAAAAAAACATCATATTTACCATTTATCATATAAAGAAATAGTTCATAATCAACGCATAAACAATGAAATAAGAAAAAAAGTTCGATTTTCTCATTTAAGAGAAATTCCAAAATGGCCCCCAAACTTGTCCGACATCGACATTGGCCCCCCAAACTCTCTTCTAATTTTGTAATAAAGTACATCAGCTTCTTCTTCATCTTCACCATCCTAATCTTCCCGGTGAGTCAGTCTTCAAGCGCGTTCTTGGACGACCGGTAGAGATCGTACGGCGCCCAAAGGTGGTCCACCGTGCACGGCTTTCTCGAGTCGAGCCGGAGCCACGGCTTCCCCTTGCCGCTCCAGTGCAGCAAGCTGATGGGCCCGGGGTGCAAGCTCCGGCACTTCCCCTCCAGATTGTCCCCGCCGAGCCCGTGCTGGTTCCACCGGTGGTCGACGGCTTTGATGTTCCCCGCGAGCACCAGAAGGAACGGCGGCAGCGAGCCGAGGTGGTATATCCTCTTCTGCTTCTGCACCGCCATCCACTCCTCGACCCTGGCCGTCATCTCCGCCCTCCGCCACCTCTCCACGTCCACCACCATCACCCCCGTGTTGAAGTAGCACGGGTTCCGCCCCTCGAACGCCTTCGCCAGGTCGGCGTCGCTCCAGAACGCGTCGGTGAAGTAGGTGGTGAAGTTCGCCTGGCAGTACTCCGGCGCGGCCAGCACCTTCTCCTCCAAATCCACCTCCCAGAGCTTGGCGATGTCGTCGACCAGTACGAGGTCGGAGTCCAGGTATATCACTCTGCTGACGTGGCTCGGCATGATGTCAGCGAGGTAGATTCTGGCGTAGTTTAGGGGCTGGTCGAGCGCCTGGCGGATGGATTTCGAGATGAGGCCGCGCACGCGGCTGGACTCGAAGCGGTAGGTTTTGAAGGAGAGGTAGGGGAAGGTGGACTCGATGGAGGAGAAGACCTCCGGCTCGAAGCGGGACCAGAGGAAGTGAAACTCGACGTTCTGCGGGCAGGTGGAGTGCTGGAGGACTGACAGCACCGCCGCCATGGTGCCGCGGAGGTAGTTGGCGTCGAGGGTCATGGCCACGTGGATCTTGTTGCTGTCCACGTCCGGCGAGCCGCAGGCGTCGCCGTTGCGGAAGGCGGGGGCCTCGCGGAACACGGGGACGTCGGAAGAGGGCTTTCTGATGATCCCGAGGCGGATGGACCCCGAGCTGGTGGTGGCGGCGGCGGTGCATCCGAGCAGGACGGAGAATGTTGTGATCACGAGGACAAGGCGGGTGAATGAAGAGGCGGCTGTCGTTTTTGTGGTTATCGTGATGCTGCTGCTGCTTTTTCTTCTTCTTCTGCAACAGGAGGCGGCCATGGCGGGCGGCGGCCTGTTGGAGAGGGAGAAGAAGCGAGCGCGGTTCGATCACAGAGTCTCTGCTGGTTCGATTACTGTGAAGACAAGCAGATGATCGAGAACAACAAAAATGTGTCAGGCGCCCGTGGCAGGGGATTGGAATGGAGGGAGATCAGAGTGAGGTGGGGTTTGAAGGGAATGGGAGAAGGAGAGAAGTTGGTGGGATTTTGTGCGGAACTGAAGAATCTTCGGAGATTGCCGAGGTTGTCTTTATTTTTGTTGGAGTGCGTACACAAATAGCAACAATGTTTTTGATTCATTCATTCATGTTGCCAAAACCATTCCTAATGCGCATGCATGCATCATCTGAGGTTTGATTAGCTTTTATGTGTGCTTAGGGTGAATGGTCGACGGTTGTGGAAGTTATGATTGCTGTGGTCGTCTTAGGGATTCCTAGACTGGACAAACGCCAAATTTGGCAATCTTCAAGATTTGGTGCCTTTTTTAGCAAGTACGGAACACTGCCAGCTTTCATGGTGTTGACTATCTGCGACTCGGATCGCCTCGTCCAACTTTTATGTGCTGTGGTTTTGCCACGCGTTGAACGGGCCGTTTTGGCTTCTAATTAACAGAACGACCTCGTTTCGACTATTTAAACAACCAAGAACACCTCTCCCGTACAGCTAAGCAATACTTATCCTGGTCGCCACCCTATATCAAATAGTATTTATGAGTAAAGCGTCGATCCGACCGTTCGGTTCGTATGCGACCCTGGAGCTTACGTATGCAACAAAACCACAACCTGAATCAGCAAAGTAGCCTCAGGGCTCGGACTAAACTCTGGAGTCTGGACACCATCCACAAATCTGGGATTCATGGCGATAATTGGAAACCGGATATGCCTTTTTCATCCCATGTAAACTGCACCAGCAACCATAATCTGAGACAATCCTGGTATTCCGTAGCTGTCTTGTGTCTGCTCACTGATGTTCGTAACCAAATAGATTCCTGCAACACATACTCAGATGACTTAATTTTCATACAGAACATTTCATCTTGATTTAACAAAAATAAAAAAAGAGAGATTTAAGTTTTTTTTCTTTTCGAAACTGCCCATTTATCCTGGGTTTGTTTCTTTTCTATCCTCTATTCTACTTTACTTTTTGAACCACAGTTTGAATATTGTAAATGCGGTTTTCAAAAAATGGATGGAATGAAAACAAACCAAAAACTATAATAGAAAAGAACGAAAACCGGGTAAAGAGGGCACTTAGCAAAAAAAAAAAAATCACTTCAGTTGAACTCCAGATCAAAGCAGAACTAGTTTCAATTAAAGCCTGAAATTGACATTTGACTGTAGATAGAACTGAGAAGTAAATCAATCTCACAGCTCTGGAAAAAGGAAAGACATATATATTTTATAGTTTACATCAAACACAATGACTGTAGCTACAGTATTTGCAATCCACTGATTAACAAACTATGCGAGTGATCACAGATGATTGTAGCAACAGCATCAACTCAAACTAAAATGACGGAGTAGAGTAGTGTGCCTCACCAGTGATTGAGCAGCGAGATGCTTCGGTTGCGGCAGCGAGGAAGAAAAAGCTAAGAAAGAAAATTGAAGAGAGCTTTATGGCCATGCAGCATGCTTCTGTTTTGCTCCAGCCAAGCTCTTGCTTGCCATGTTAAATGTCAGTGTTGACAGGAATAGGAGCGTTCAGATTAGATTATTCTGGATATATTCTCAGCCTACTGCAGTGGTAAAATTAAGTGGAGGGAAATATATTTTTTAAATTATTCATTTACTTTTTTCTCTATTTATAATATATTTATATCAAATTTAAGTACATTTTTATCGGTATTTACAATTGCAGTTTTCCTACCAAATGTAAATTACGATTTACGTGTTTGGTTGTTATCTGAATTTATGGACGCAATTGTGATTTAGGAAAAATTTAAAATCCTAAAATTTATTTACTTTTTACTTCTTAATGTGTTTCAATTTAATGGGCAAATCATGTAAATCACTTAAGAGGATTTTTGTACAAAAAGTTACTGTTATAAATTGCCTTTTGACACAAATATGATGATTTAGAAAAAATAAGAAAAATCAAAATAGATTAAAACTAGAAATAAAATCAATACTCAGGACAACATGACAATTCTCTACAATAAATGAAAATAGGAAAAGAAAAAACTGCCTCACAGTGTGAGGCTCACACTAAGTCACAACTCACAAGTGGCGGGAAAAAATGATGGTAAGAGTAGAGGATGTCTGAGCAATAACAAGGCTTAGGTTACTAAATAAATATGTGGGAATAGCATAAAACTTACTTCTCAGAGATTCGTGAAAGCAGTTTTGTCTCAGAAGGCGGGAAAACCCAAACTTGGGGGCAGTGTGAGGCATGAACCGGTAATTAGTCAAATATCAATCTGTAACTATCCTACACTCAAAGTACTTGTTCATTAGCCGCTGAATCTTCTATGTACAGACAGAAAATCTACTAGCACATCCTTCATACATGTCTCGCTAATCAGTAGGCAGCTGCAAAGAGTTAAAATCAGCCACCAGCCAGCAGTGCATCAATGAATTGACTGGCAAAATTTAGTAAGGGAAACCAAGAGCGCAAAAATAAATGGCAAAGGGATGAGGACTCGCATTTTACCTGGAGGGTAGGCT
Source organism: Kalanchoe fedtschenkoi (assembly GCA_002312845.1). Lineage (NCBI taxonomy): Eukaryota > Viridiplantae > Streptophyta > Magnoliopsida > Saxifragales > Crassulaceae > Kalanchoe > Kalanchoe fedtschenkoi. The sequence continues at coordinate 553,353 of NQLW01000012.1, forward strand.
ACGATAGCTACTGCTTGAAGATCCTCATGCTCATTTGTGTTCAGAGACACATTCAAAGTGGACAGATCACATTTACGGGCACTTATTGAGAACTTAAGTGCCGCTGAAGTTGCCAGGTAAGCTTCAAACTTGATATTTATACTCAGTTATCATTGAAATCGGACCTAATGATTTCAGCAGAAGGATAAAATAGATATAATCTGAAAACAGTTTATTTTCAAATAGCAACATACCAGCTCCAGCCCAAAAAGTATCACAGATGAATCATGATTTGTCATAAATCTGTTTCTGAATTTGATATTAAGGAAGAATGTTAACAAACTTTTCTCTGAACTGGATTAGAGAAAAACATCACAACAATTTGTACATGAGGAACAAGAACAGCTACCAATCCTCTACAGTTCGTCTTTTATTGATTCTTCCAGCAAGCACTCTTCGTCCCAGTAGTACGGATATTTAAGCCTGGCAGCAGTGTGAGGCATGAACCAGTCCTCATATATGAATCTGAAACAAGAATGAGATGATCTTATATATGGCTGATCAATGAGCTTTACAGATTTGAATTTTTGTATTTCTTTACACTGCAAAAAATCGAGATATGAGTATGAAACCTCAAAAGCGTGAAATAAATTTATGATGTCAAATAGAAGAACAAAAGCACGAAATAAATTTATGAAAAAGAGCAGAAAGCAAAGAATACGTTACCCACATTTTAGCTGGAGGACGGGATATGACAACAAGCAATTGTAGATCCTCATGTTCATTTGTGTTCCATATCTAAGTAAGAAAATATCAAATTTATCAGGAAAAAGAAAAAAAACTAAGAGATAATACCAAATAAAGGGCATTCAGTCATAACAAGCATATCAGAATCTTCTTTTTATTTACAATTGGCAAAATGACCAGTAAAAGAAATGATAATGAAATAACTATATACCGGCTCAAACAACTGGAATGGATGCCAAACACCCTTAATTGTGTTATCTCATTCTTAATACCAACAGTTTTGTAGTAGTCATCCAACATCCAAGAACATAACAAAAGATAACTTTTTTTTTTTTACCCTAGATGGCCAGTTGTCATCCTTTCAAAGGTGAATATGTAATTCGACAAAGCAATTTATTATTACAAGATTCATATTAGCATACCTGGTGAGCATCATTAACAGGAATGCGGAAAGTACTGTTTGAAAATATATGCAACTCCTGAGGCTTCCCAGGGTATCTGTGAACCGAATCAGAGGCAAGATAAGCAGTGCCACTCCCCTTTAAGACAACAAAGACTTCCTCACAGGAGTGCCTGTGGATGGGCGTGTGTGACCCCGGAGCAAATGTTTGAAGCCAAACCTCAATCTAAAAGAAATAAATCCATAAAACTGACTCAACCTTAGGAAACTAACCACCTTACAGGCACCAATGCAATAACCAGACTAAACCATACCTCTTTCATCCCATGAAGAGCCGCACCAGCGACCGTAATGTGGGACAGTCCCGGTCTCCCATAGCTATCTTGCGGCAGCTCACTAATATTCCTCACCAGAGGTATTCCTACATCACATAAACTGCACTTAGTTTATTAATTAAAAAACTCTACAGAGCAACCAGTCGCACATCAAACTTATTGCTCAAAATATTGCTCAAAATTGGAATTGGATTCCCCAATTACAAAATTGCTCAAAAATTGGAATTGGAATTGGATTCCCCAATTACATCACAATCCCTTATACATAAAACTGCAAATCAAACTTTAATCCTATGTTTGATTTGGGGGAAAATGATGGTGAAAGAAAAATGAAATGGAAAATAAATTATCTGCATATTCCATCCCATTTGCTCCTTGTTTGATTAAGGACAGAAAATTGGGAAGAAAATATAAAAAAATTATTGATTTAATATAATTTTCTTCCATAATTTCCATCTAATTTTACTTCCCTGAATTTTCAACAGCCAAATTTCACTACATTTTCCCTAAACCAAAGACAGCCTAAAAATCCGTTTAGTATGAAATTTATGCCTGAAATTGAAGAAAATGAATCTCCAGACTCGTCAGAATGCAATCAAATCAGACAAAATAATAAATTGTAAACTCAGTCGGTTCCGAACTCGAAATTACGAAAAAAAAAAAAAATCACCGGTGATGGAGCAGCGAGACGCTTCAGTTACAGACACGAAAATGATAAAGGCGAGAGTGAAGATTGAACGAAGCTTTTTCATCGCCATCGTGTTGCTGCTACTCCAGAACCAGTAGCTTCCAGAGCGTCTCGGCTCCGGTTTGCGGAAAAATGGCAGAGGTGAAAAACTGTGATGTTGGAGATGCCGGCCCACTAAAAGCCCACTTCGGCCCAATAAGGCATTGATGATAACAGTGGTGATGAGTGAGCTTCTTACAAGAAGTTCCCTTTCTGTCTCCATTACTCGGGTTGGGTATACTCCATCAACTGCGAAATCCTACTGACAGACGATGCCTTCTTGATTGGCATCAGCCCCTGGCAAGGACACTAACATAGTAAACTAGAACCTTATTTACCAATAATCTCCGCAAGAACACTTGCCATCCTCAAACCGGTGAAACCGATTGTTGTCTCTGACAACAATGACCCTGGACGCGCACTTTGATATAAACTTGATGGCAGTGTGGCAGTCCCCACAGATTCTCAGATTCTTCATGATGCAAATGGGTCGTTCTGGAGGGAAGCTGATGAGCGCGAATGCAATAGCCAATCTCTCACTGTGGTACCTTATCGACCGATTCTTCTCCTCACTGCCAACCTCTTTCAGCACGCATGTAGTGTCAGCCACATAGCCAGCTCGTTCCATTTGCTCCCCCAGCTCATCCAGCTTGAGGTAAATTTTATTAGCTTTAGGGTGTGATCGGTCTCCGGAAGTGAACTTGTGGACCTTGTTCCCTTCCTCAACCCAACTCAAACCCGCCTCCTTTCTCACACCCCTGTCCCTCATTAACTTCCTAGCCTTGGCTGCATCGTCGTAGCGCCCAGCAGCAGCATAGGCGTTGGATAACATCACATGCAGGCCGGGACTGGCGGCTCCCAACTCAAACACTCTGTCAGCCGCATAGGCTGCTAGTTCAGTGTTTCCATGCAGCCGACACCCGGTCATGAAAGCTCCCCACACAGTTTCAGTTGGCCTCACAGGCATGTTCTTTATAACATCAAGAGCATCCGCAAGTGCCCCGCTGCGGCCTAGCAGATCCACTAGCATCGCATAATGTTGATCTCCTGGCTCAATCCCATACCCCTTCATAAGCTCGAAGTAATACTTGCCTTCTTCCACCAGCCCTGAATGGCTGCATGCATACAACAGCGACAAGAATGTAATGAAATTCGGTTTAATCCCATCCCTTTCCATCTCGCGGAACAGATCAAACGTCTTGCTCGTATGGGCGTGCTGGGCGCACGCTATCATCATCGAATTCCACATGCCCAGATTCCTGAATGGCACCTCGCTGAAAATAACATTGGCTCCTTCAATGCTCCCGCATTTTGAATAAAGTGAAACCAAAGAGCTGCCGACGAATCTCGATAAATCATACCCAGTTTTCAAGCACAGTCCCTGAATCTGCTTACCCATCTCGAACAATGTCGAATTGGCACACACCCTGAGCAGACTCGTGAATGTGAAGTCATTGACATCCAATCCTTCCCACAACGCATCTTTAAACAGCGCAAAGGCCTCCGCATCGTCACCCAGCTGCGCATACCCGTAGATCATCCCCGTCCAAGAAACCACATTTCTCTCCGGCATTTCATCAAACACCTTCCGCGCGTCACCAATCACCCCACACTTAGCATACATGTCAACCAAAGCGCTCCCGACAAACACATCCCCGCCAAACCCGCACTTCACCACATGCGAATGCACGCCCTGCCCCAAATCCCCACGCGACAGGATCCCGCAAGCCTTCATCGCGCTCGGGTAAACGTGATCATCCGGTCGCCGCCCGCTGCAGCACATGAGCCTGAAATGCTCCAACGCCATCAAAGGCAGCTCATTCTGCGCAAACGCCGATATGATAGAGCTCCAGGTCGTGGACGACTTCGCCGGCGCCTCGTCGAACACAGCGAGAGACGAAAGCGGGAGCTGTAACTTGGAGTAGAAGTTGATGAGGTGGTGGTAGATGAGAGGGATCGTTTGGAAGGATGATTTGATGACTAGGGCGTGAAGTTGCAGGCCTTTCCGGAGCGATCTTGAGCGCGTCAGTACGAGGAAGTGGTCGCATACTGCTCTGTAGTTTTGTCGGAAGCTTTGTTGACTGAATGGATTTGCAGGTTTCATGTACTGCGTAATACGTTTTGGGTTGAAGATTGTAGCAGAGTTCTTGTTGATTTAAATAGATAAACATAATAGCTGAACATATCAATTTATTTAAAATAAAGCTCTCAGTGTATCCAGGAAAATTTGACAAAATATTATTTAATATTTAACTAATTTACTTATTTCTTTGTTAGTGTTACGCTTAAGCAAGTTGGGGTAATATCATACTATTGTCGTGGAAGTAACATAAATATAACTAATCGAACTCCCACATCGATTAGCTTAAACATGATGTTAACGTTAATTAATTAGCTAAAACAGGTTTAGATAGCCGAGATCAGTGGCGCGGTCTTGTAACCTGAGCTTCTCAGGGGCAATAAAGTGGTTGGAGAAGGTTCGGGTTGGGCGCCGAGTGAAGGAGTGTGCAGCCAGTTCTCTTCCCATGGCACATGGAAAGCGACAGTTGGGTAGCCTAGATAGTTAGATTAGTCTGAAACCCTCCATATCCACGAGGGAGTCAGCGCTATCTGGCTGACTTGACCAGAGCAGCCGGCTAACTCAACCATCAATGGCATGCGCCTCAAACCCAGCCCGACAACCTCGAACCCCGACAACCAACTTTTTGTTACTCCTACGACGACATCATGGTACACCGGTTGGTGTTCAAGTTCAATCATCAGCTCTGATTCTCAGTTTCACCTTTGCCTATCAGCTTGGTATGTGTTACTGCTGTCAGCCCATATGCCTTTTGTCGCGACGTTATTGCTACTGATTTTCACTACTCTCTGCTGCTTTGGTGGCTTGGCTCGCCTTCTACTGCCACCATTCTCCTGGCCCTCCCGGCCGCTCTTCTTCACCACATCGACTTTTACGATGTGGTGATCGGACGTTCCTTTCGACGAAAGGACGCTGTATGACCGGGGGACGAAGCTGTAGTCGACTCTCGTCCCGTACTTGCAAGTCCCTTGCACACCTGCATCGAGCCGCTAAACATGAGAAACCATGTCCGAATATGGTGAGAGGGTTTTGCGCGGCTTACTTTGGCCTTTGGCTATCATCACCACCGGCTCGCACTCCCCCGCAAAGTCCTTGGCATCCGTGTATTGTCGGCTCTTCAAGAACCTCATCACTTCCGCCTTCGGCGTCGGCTTCCCCATTTCCTCATAGTACTAACCAAACGCATCAAACTCATCTCAGTTTTCTAATTTTTACAAATCATCTGTCTGATGTAAGTGTTACGTACCTTAACAATGTCTATCAATCTTTGTAGAGAATAATCTGTCTCGTCTAACGAATTGAGCCCTCCCGCTAGGATGTGGGGCTCGTCGCTGTCGGACTGGATGATCGCATTTATCTGCTTCATTCGCCAATTTTCATCCAAGTGATCCAAAAGAGTGCAATGGAAGTTGACCTCACCGGCCTCCGGGACATCAATGGTGGCCTTGAGAACATTCCTTCACAAACATAAAGAAACCATAAACTACCAGGCAGACAAGGATACTGAATTTAATTACCAATCAGATTAGCATATAATAAGCATTAGAGCTACGTAATTAGATCAAGTAATGACAAAAATAATTCACACCTAACACTTAACACAGCTTGAACATAGGACGACAGATAAGGTTGCCGAAGACAACAGAGGATGTCATCTGCTTGAAATTTATAGCGAAAAACCCACTTACGGGAGACAATGTTTGCATTGGGAGGCCGTAAGACAAGAGATCAGACAATATTGGCCTTGTACCAGTTGGGATCTTGTAGAGCGGCTCGAATTAACTTCGGAATAGGTGAGATTTCTGGCGAGGTGATGGCGACAGTGGCATATCTGAGGTTGGGTTTGAAGATCTCATCTTGACTTCGCATAATCATAGGCTGACGTGTGGGAGGAACGGATGAGATGGATGCGTTGGGGTCTGTGGATGGGTCAGAACATCTTTGAGGGTGATCCATGTCAGGCTGAGGTGGAGCCATGGCAGGATGCGGAGAAGGATTCACCAATGGGCGGATTGGTGAGCGGTTGGACTTTGATGAAGTTGGAGATGCGGCAGGTACGGGCGAGTGCACAATAGTTTGCAGGGACGACGTGGATGGTGCTTGTCATTGGTGCAGCTTATCGAAGATGATAGAAGGATCTGACAAATCTGATGCAACAATTAGATCACAAGCCGAAGAGTATTTGCCATTTTTCATTTCCTAGAAGGGAAATCCAGATTCATCAAAGATAACATGACGTGAAGTTATCACACGATGAGTAACTGGATCATAACATCAGTTTCCTTTGTGATGTGGTGGATACCCAAGAAATATACATGACACGGAGCGTGGTGCAAGCTTATGAGGAATGGTGGTTGTAGTGTTGGGAAATTATAGGCTACCAAAGACACGTAGATGGTCATAGGTCGATGCATACCCAAACAGCAATTCGTGAGATGTAGATAAGCTAGTATGCGTGCATGTGCGCCTGTTGATCAAGTACGTGGCCGTGGAAAGTGCCTCCGCCCAGAACATCGTTGGCATCCAGCATGGAAGAGAAGATTGTATGCGCTGTCGTTGAGTGTGTGAAGACTTCCCTCCTATTTTCCATTTAAACCAAACGCTAAATTTTACTAATTTTTCATTAAAGTTTCATTTCCACCAATTTTTTTCTAAACAAAACAGTCTTAAAATTGACTCCATTGATGCATTAATGACTCAATTAAAGGCAAAAGCACTATCTCCTCCACATAATATCAAACAGTTTTAATATAAACATACTGAGATTGAAATTCTGTTTTCCTCTAGACAGATTAAATTTCAGTAGAGTTTGAGATGTGATTTACGAGATGAATGTTCATCAAACTAATTATAAAAATATTATTTTGATGTCGAAATTTATCGGACAAATTATACAAAGTAAAATTATTTATTCAGTACACATGTTATTTAGTACTATGTTATGACATATCTAATTTTCTTTATTTTTATATTTATCGTGACAAATGGAAATTTGATGTTAGAACTCTCAAAGAAGATCGCACACGATGGTTCATATATGCCCTCAAGATAAGAAACATATCGTTATTAGTGAGTATCCATTTTGAATCCGTAAGCACTTTTATAAATTACCATAAAAAGTACACAGAAGTATTAACCGTTGTCTTAGTTTATACATTATACAATACATTTATGTTACATAAGAGCATTTGGTAAATGTCTCACATCAGCTAGTAGGGAAAAAAATATGTGATTTATATTGAATTGCTTAATCATGACTTACAAATCTAGGCTCTTGAGTCACAATGAGGATACAATCTAATATGAATCAGACCGAAATCCAATATGATATCAGAGTCCATAGTTCAATATGAGTTCAGTATGCGAGACATAAGACATGTGTGGAGCCCAAGGGCAAGCACTCCGACCCCGAGTATGAAGGACGAGTAGCTCGTAAATGTGTCAATGAGCTGGTGGAGCGAAAGTTCTGTTAGCAAAGTATTAGTCGATGGGAGGGGGGCATATGACATTTCTCCCAGTGAGAAGGAGATCGTTGAGTCCAATATCAGCTAGTAATGAAAATGAGAGATGACTTTTATTAGATTGTTGATTCAGTACTTAGAAACCTGAACTTTTGAATCACATTAAAATACAATTCAATATGAATCAGCTCAAAATCCAACCACACTAGTCACTCTTAACACTCCTTTTGCATCTGTCATTAATAACATTTAAATATAAAATCTCTTAAATGAATATCATCACTTTTTGTATCGGTAGAAACCATTTCTTACCTATAGCTTTCCTGTGACTTTTTGGATAGCTCCAATGTGACTGCTCAATGGTGGCAAGATTTAGAGCTAGCTAGCATGGAAAGGTGGCTCATTGATTATGGGGCATTATGGTTCGAGTGGTCCTATGCATATGTGTCAAATGTGTGTAGGTTTTATAGTCCATGCTAGCTAGTTGGTGAGCCACACACAGCCCACAAAAATAGGTGTATGATGGTCATTTGAGTTATGGAGGATCAGCCTCACACACTCAAGTTTTGACATGTGGGCATGAGACTGCAAGTCTAAAACGACATCGTTTTGATTGTCTGATCGTTACTCAAATCAAATTAACATCGTTTTGATATGAAATATGATTTGAATAGCGATCAAACAATCAAAACGATGTCATTTTAAACTGCGCAGTAAATGATTGTCGGACTCCGGATCCTATTCGGTGTCGTACAATGGTGCTTTTGTGGCTCACATCTTTATCTAGACATTCAATTAACTGCGGGCAGCTGCCTCTATCAACTACAGCTAGATTGAAGCCTTTAGGAACCCAGCTCACATACAGCAACCATCAAGCTTCACATTGTCGCATCATTATCTCGTGCTTGTGTGTCCCAAAATCAACACAAAATCTCGTACTCGTACACCATCAACCTGTCCTTCAATAATACTCGTTTAAGTTTAATAAATTAAAGAGTTATTAATAGTATTAACATATTTTTTTAAATATTTGTGTAAAATGTAATGTAGGTGACAATATTAAATATGCATTGAAATGATCAAATAATAAATAAGAAAAAATAAATTAATTATGTAAAAAGTAAAAAAAAGGACAGACAGAATACTTATTAGAAACATGAAACAAAACGCACCGGCTCCCATGGCGGTGGTAGTTGGTTGATTTAGAATTCTGTTTTGGGTTTGTGGAAGCAAGAATAGAGTGTGGTTAATGAAATGAATCATAAGCCCAACCGCGGTTGCAAACTGGTAAAGGACTACTTGGCAAACCGCGGGTTGATACAGCGGCAGGACTAAGACCAACCACAGTTTCAAACCGCGGTTTGCCAAAAGTAGGTCATTTTAGTAAACTTTTCTTATGCGAGACCAATCGGAAAAAAAACTTGATAAAGGGGCAAACGAAAAAAAAAATCGCATTACTCTCGCCGCCGAACTCCAACTAGTTGTCGCGTCGCTCTGACTGCCGGACACAAACCGAGTCATAAGAGACACTAAACAAAACTCTACCCAGTTGCTAGGCTGATTACCAGGTCATTCAGGACCTGCTATAACGAATATGATTGAATGTAAGAGTATAGTCTCACAAATCACTCATTAGCTCATAAAATTGTAAACATAAGTATAATTGGACTCTCTCACTCATTGCCAATTGATTTTGGATTTGTAACAACTATACTAACATGTACTGAAAATTCTATTCAAGTGGTTAAAACCGGCTATCAATTTTGTCAACTTGGGGAGCCCAATGAGCTGATTTCACTCCCATACAATAATATGTATGACTCCACTTCAAGCTAATTAAAAGTGATAAAGAGAAGAGACCCCAGCTCCAATGGGGTCGATTTGTGACCGGTTCCAATTCCAACAAGAACATTACAAGATTGCTTACAGCAGGCTGAACTAGCTCTAGTATAAAGTAGTTTAGTAATGATTCAAAGCAACGCCTATCGTTTCTATTATTGTATGTCTTTTTGTTATTATAATGTCCACGGCCAGCAACTAGTAATTTTGTTTGTCCTCAAAAATTTTTTTTATTCATTTTCTTATGAAGAAATTGTGAAGAGGTGTGTTGTGTAACACCCACTCTCTCAAGTGGAGGGGTCCAATGTTCTTTTACTCGTCATTTAATTAAATTTTTTATCTAATTTTATTTGTTATTTATAATAATTTTTGATGTACACTCTCTCCGTCCTCTAATACATGTTGTTTAAGGTTAATTTGAGTAAATTAAGATGAAGTTAATGTTAGCGGTTGAACAAATTTAATGAGTGAGTGTTTGGTGTGTTTTTTTTTAAAAAATTCATGCAAAAAGTAAAATTAATACTTCCTCCGTCCTCTAACTCTAATACATGTCGTTTAATGTTAATATGAATAGATTAAGGTGAAGTTAATGCTAGCGGTTGAACAAATTTAATAGGTAGGTGGTTAAATTTTTTTTGAAAAAGTTCGTGCAAAAAGTAAAATTGATAGATGATTATTGGTGAGGAATGTATTCTTTATTGATTATGATAAAGAAGTAATTAATGTTTGACAATTTTAAGGTAGTTGTTGATATTAAATACGCATTAAAAATTGATAAGTGACAAGTAAAAATGGACAAAAAAATTCGGTTAAGTTACATGTAAAAGAGGACAGAGGAAGTAGATTATTACTAGTGATGAATGGTTTTTTTATTGATTATGATAAAGAAGTGATTAATGTTTGATGTTTTAAGATAGTTGATATTAACTACGCATTGAAAATTGTTAAGTGACAAGTAAAAGTTGACAAAAAAATTCGGTTAAGTGACATGTAAAAGATGACAGATGGAGTATTTAATATCAACAAGCTATCTTAAAACGTTAAATATTAATTATTTCATTATTCTTCACCAATAATAATTTATTAATTTTATTTTTACATGAAATTTTTTAAAAATAATATCAACCACTTACCTATTAAAATCATTCAATCGTTATTATTAATATCTTCTTAACGAGACTAGGTCAAGGTCTATGAAGATGAATTTGAGTCGAAGTCTGGCCATATGTATTTGGATCTTACCCATTGGCGCTTAGCGATCACCATCCTCATTTGTTTGGTTCATGTTGTGCAACCCATAAAAACAGAAAAAAATAATTTAGAAAATATTAAAATAAAAAATAAATTTAATATGGTAATATTCATTAGATATATTAACTCTATTTTTTATCAATATACACAAAAAAGAAAAAGAAAAAATATTTCATCAGATGAGCCGTCAGATATTGTTATGATCTATTGTTATATTCATTGTATGAGTTGTTGGATTTCATCAAATGAATTATTATTTTCATTAAGTGAGTTGGTTTGTTCATTAGATGTTGATATATTCATCATGAAATGTGAAATATAAGTCAATTTTTGTGTTTCTGTTTTTGTCTGTTTCAATTTTTAGTTATATAAAAACGTCATTTTCGAATGAGATCATCCATCTTATTCATATCACCACTCTTATAATTTTCTCCATAAACTTTTTATCTACATGAGAATATATACTCTTTTTTTTTACTTTATACATAAAGAAAATACACACGCATTCAACCATCAGTGTGAGGGCTTCGAACCTGAGACCTAATAGTCGACAGATGGAACTCTTTGTCACTTAGCTACCACCTCTGACGGTCTACATGAAATATTGAAATATATCTCACTTGCAAATCTACATGTGAAACTGTCATAATAAATTTTTATATTTTTATATTTAAATACATGTATCACTATATCATTCGCTTAGCCTCGCACTTCATGCCAATCTTTTCAAAATCGATCCATTAATCGGTTCGGCTACCCAATCACAAATTTAGATTCAATTCATACAATTATAACATATATGAATATGTTTGTGTTGAGTTTTAGATAACTTTTCGATTATTTATTTTACACATATCGGTGTTTCATAATTTTGATTATTTGATAACATTTAAAATTTAATTGAATTGTTAACAATAGTGATAAGAGTGAGTACTTTTAAAATACAAAAACATGTTTCGAACTATCATATATTTACAGATTAAATATAAAAAATTTTAATTCTTCAATTTCAGTATTATAGATTTAATAGAGAGAAGCAAATAGCCCGAAATGAGAAAATTAATTTGGGTGTCAAACTCTTTAGCTAGAATTTTAAAATTTGCACTAATATATCGGACACAAAATCTATATTTTTATATAAATTTTATCAGTTCATTAAGTCTATAGTACTTAAATTGAATAATTAAAAGTTCGATACTAAAATTGAAGAATTAAAAAAAATTAATATTTAATTTAAAAATGAATAATAATTCAAAATATATTCTTATAGTTTACTCTATCGTTTAAACTTGATGAGTTTAGTATCCGAGAGAGACGTGTCCATTGGAAAACTCAAAAAATACACGACTGTGTACAGCATATGCTCGGGTTCCATAGGAGAAGTGAACGCCGGGATTTAGGTGACGTGGCGTTCCACACAAGTATTTGATCCTCAAAAATTTTTAGATAGATTTTGTTATCACGTGGCGGTAGACATAATCAATAAGAATATGACATGTGACGCGTTGAAAAGTCAAAAAGATTTTCAAACCAATGATAAATCGCTACGTGTAATTTTGACTTTTCAACGCGTTACGCGGCGACTTTTCATTAGTAATGTACACCGCCACATGATGAACACAGTCCACCAAAAAATCACTGGTTGATCCATATCCGTATCATTATGCACTACTTAAACAACAACAAGATCAACTTGGTATATTTTGCTTTCGGTGTAAATCTCGGATAATAATTAGATGGGGTTAATAAGATATATAATAAAGTATGCCAGACCAGCATCCATAATTAACATTTCATATATTATTATTATATATAATTATGCAAGATCATCTGATTATTTCCGACTAACTGATCACTAAGGGTGTGTTTGGTTTAGGAAAAAATTTGGTGGAAAGAAAAATTTGGAGGAAAATTGATAAAATCCAATGTTTGATTTAGTTGGAAAATATGAGGGAAATAAATTTATGTGGAAAGTTGGAAGAAAAGTTAGGTAAATTAAAAGGAGTTTTCAAACTTTCCATCAAATTTTCCATTATAAACCAAACAAAGAAAAATAAGATGAAATTCATGATGAATTTTACTTTCCATCAAATTTTTCTTTCCCTATAATTTTTCCTAAACCAAACACAGCCTAAGTGATTTGTTTACTGCATCCTATCACAGTGCATTGATAATAATATAAATAAATTCTTAACTGATTTGAGATGAATTATTTTTACAAACTATTCTCTTTTCATATTTTTATATTTTTGTCTCTATCATTCTTTTTTATTTTCAAATTTAGACTGAAAATCGCAATTTTAAACCGATGATTTTATAAAAAAAATAAAATTGCAGTTTGAAACCGGTGTTTTCTTTTGTAAACCGCACTAGTGAACTGCATGTGTTAAGAAAACCACAGTTTCAAACCTATAATTTTATAAAATAAATCGCGGTTTGAAATTATGATATTTTTTTAATAAAAACTGTGGTTACAACTATAATTTTCTTCAAGTAGGATAGATTCGAAAACTTAAAAAATGATTAGATAAAAAAAATAAAACTTGCAAAAGGTGCAATTTTCAAAAAAGAAAAATCATTTGAGAGATTATTAGGTGGCAATGCATAGTAATAATCAATCGACGTTTCAGTTCAGTAACATGTAAAAAAATCAAATTTTTCACGGCCATGTAACATGACGATTCACTGATTGATCGTTTTAGAATACGTATCCGAAATGCACGGAAAATGTCTCAATTGATAGACATGTAAAGTTAGCTAGCTAGCTAGAAGGAGTAAGCTAGTAAGGTAAGGGTAGATTGAGTATTGAATGAGTTTCATCATCTTTGCATGTAGAGTAGCTGTTGGAGTTTTCCTCCTCACTTGGGATTTTCTTGTTCATCATTCAAAATTGAAACCATAAACTAATTGAAACTTTTGCATATCTTTCTTGCATCTACTTGTCTTTTGTCTCTATTTTTTTGTTGAGCAGTTAGGCCTCCACCATTTTCTCCCTCCACTTCCTCAGTTGTTCTTGGGTGAATAGTTCATCGTGTGTTTGTGTACATCATCAATTATGAAGTGTCATTATCATGTTGAAAGTAAAAATAATAATTCAAAATCAATATTGAATAACCACTTATAACTTTAATTTTTCAACACGACATGTAACATCTCGTAATTGACGGTATTTACAGAAAGCATATCTTCCTTTTCCCATCTCATAAAGTTTCTCTCTTTACCCTGAGACACGAACCTTCCTAGCTAGATGATGGCCAATGAGTGACCCCAGGGAGCCTAAAACGCTGTAAAGAAACCCCTCCCAGCCAGCCAGTTAGCACCAATCACTTGCTGCCAAGTGTCACCAACCCATCTCCTCCAAGTCTCCCTGTCCTTCATCTAATCCCCTGTCATTAACTTGAAGTGAAACGAAATCTAAACTTGTTTAAAACCAAACCCCGAAGCCAAACCTCCTTCTCCCTCATCTTCCTTCATGCAGCAATCAGGAGCTCCAGCTGGAAATTTCGGATTTTGACCACAACCCATTGCCTCGAGATGCTTAGAATCTTCAACTTCAGTCTCCGGCGGCTTTGCCGCCGTCTCCGGTGGCCGATCCGTCGTGGGCCCAAGACCAGAGTATCCATCAGAAGGTTTGAGAAAACCAGCAGCGCCCCCAAATCCAAATCCCGTCCAGACGCGAAGCTTGAGATCGCGTCAAATGGGTCAGCCACTGTCTACCCAAACAACCAACTCGGGGATCCCAAATCGGAGAAACCCATCAGAGTCGCAACATTCAATGCTGCCCTGTTCTCCATGGCACCCGCGGTTCCCAAGTCTGAATTCGGCTCTCCTGATGTCGATTTCAGTAAGTTGAAGGCTTCACTTGATCGAGCCAAGTCTGTGTGTGATCGTCCGAAGAGCATCCTCAAACAGTCCCCTCTCCATTCCAGCTCGCTCGGCTCTTCAACCACAAGCAAGCAGCAACAAAAGTTGACCAAATCCAAGATGCGGGTCTCCATCAACCTACCCGACAACGAAATCTCCCTCCTCAAAAACTGGAACTCAAGCTTCCGAGAAGGGGAGCACGGAAGCTCTGCCAGCAGCGCCGTAAGCAGAATTCTAAGAGGAAGCCCGACAGTCAGCTTCCCAGCCAACGTCATCACTGGAGTTGCAGACGGCGAGGGGTACAGGAGCAGTAGAACAGTCGTGGACGTGCTGAGAGAATTGGGAGCTGATGTGCTGGCTTTGCAGGACGTGAAAGCTGAGGAAGAGAAGGGTATGAAGCCTTTGAGCGACCTGGCTGAGGCTCTCGGGATGCATTACGTGTTTGCCGAGAGCTGGGCTCCTGAGTACGGCAATGCCATCCTGTCCAAATGGCCGATCAAGAAGTCAAATGTCCAGCAGATCTTCGACGATTCCGATTTCAGGTACCACTTCCCATTATCACACACTCAGTTTCATCAATCACATATAACCTTAAATCAGCCCAGGTCATTTTCTCCACAATTTAGAAATTCTTGCTATTCTCGTTTCATCAGTCACACATAAGCTTCACCGTCCTAGAAACACTGGTTCAACTGGCCTCTGTTTTTCCTCTGTTCTTCACTGCCCTACACCTTTCAGCTTACAATTGGTGGTGTCCACGGCTATGTCCAATGACTCGGGGTGGATCCTGTAGTTTATAATTACAGCTTGATTACTTGGTCATGTGGTAGTTAACTTATTCGGTCTACTTATTATCGCAGCCAGTTTGATCCAGGACAGCCTGGTTTTTATTACTATATATGCTTTGTATGCATTGCATATGAATGATCCTATGTTGTCTTCGGCAACCTTATCTGTCGTCCTATGTTGTGAACAATCAAGCTGTGTTAAGTGTTAGGTGTGAATTATTTTTGTCATTACTTGATCTAATTGCGTACCTGATTACGTAGCTCTGATGCTTATTATAGGCTAATCTGATTGTTGATTAAATTCAGTGTTTCCTTGTCTTCCTGGTAGTTTATGGTTCTTTTGTGCTTGTGAAGGAATGTTCTCAAGGCCACCATTGATGTCCCGGACGCGGGTGAGGTCAACTTCCATTGCACTCTTTTGGATCACTTGGATGAAAATTGGCGAATGAAGCAGATAAATGCGATCATCCAGTCCGACAGCGACGAGCCCCACATCCTAGCCGGAGGGCTTAATTCGTTAGACGAGACAGATTATTCTCTAGAAAGATGGACAGACATTGTTAAGGTACGTAATACTTACATCAGTCAGATGATCTGTAAAAATTAGAAAACTGAGATGAGTTTGATGCGTTTGGTTAGTACTATGAGGAAATGGGGAAGCCGACGCCGAAGGCGGAAGTGATGAGGTTCTTGAAGAGCCGACAATACACGGATGCCAAGGACTTTGCGGGGGAGTGCGAGCCGGTGGTGATGATAGCCAAAGGCCAGAGTAAGTTGCGCAAAACACACACACACCCTCTCACCATATTCGGACATGGTTCCTCATGTTACCGGCTCGATGCAGGTGTGCAAGGGACTTGCAAGTACGGGACGAGAGTGGACTACATCATGGCATCCCCCAACTCGCCCTACAGCTTCGTCCCCGGGTCATACAGCGTCCTTTCGTCGAAAGGCACGTCCGATCACCACATCGTAAAAGTCGATGTGGTGAAGAAGAGCAGCCGGGACGGCCAGGAGAATGGTGGCAGTAGAAGGCGAGCCAAGCCACCAAAGCAGCAGAGAGTAGTGAAAATCAGTAGCAATAATGTCGCGACAAAAGGCATATGGGCTGACAGCGGTAACACATACCAAGCTGATAGGCAAAGGTGAAACTGAGAATCAGAGCTGATGATTGAACTTGAACACCAACCAGTGTACCATGATGTCGTCGTAGGATTAATAAAAAGTTGGTTGTCGGGGTTCGAGGTTGTCGGGCTGGGTTTGAGGCGCACGCCATTGATGGTTGAGTTAGCCGGCTGCTCTGGTCAAGTCAGCCAGATAGCGCTGACTCCCTCGTGGATATGGAGGGTTTCAGACTAATCTAACTATCTAGGCTACCCAACTGTCGCTTTCCATGTGCCATGGGAAGAGAACTGGCTGCACACTCCTTCACTCGGCGCCCAACCCGAACCTTCTCCAACCACTTTATTGCCCCTGAGAAGCTCAGGTTACAAGACCGCGCCACTGATCTCGGCGAGCTAAACCAGTTTTAGCTAATTAATTAACGTTAACATCATGTTTAAGTTAATCGATGTGGGAGTTCGATTTGTTATATTTTTGTTACTTCCACGACAATAATATGATATATTAACACAACTTGCTTAAGCGTAACATTAACAAAGAAAGAAGTAAATTATTTAAATATTGAAGAATATTCCGTCCGATTTTTATGAGTTTAAGATTAAATTGAGTGTTTAAGAAAATAGCTTAAATTCTTGGGTGCACCGAGAGCACTCATTTAGGTGGGTGCTTTCACTCAAAAACAACGTCGTTTTGCGTCGGTTTCATTAAAACACTCATTCTTATCTCAAATGAGCTGTTATGTTCATCAGATGAGCTTTCATGTTTATCAGTTGATATGTTCATCAGATGAGCAACTATGTTCATCAGATGATATATTCATCAATGAGCTGTTATGTTCATCAGATTTGATAATATATTCATCAGATGAGCTGCTATGTTTATCAAATTTAAGAAAGGGTTGAGTGTTTAAAAAAAAACGACATCGTGTTTTAGTGAGCTCTTGGTCCACCCATGAGTCATTGAGCTTGGGTGCACCGAAAGCAATCATTTAGATGAGTGTTTTCGCTCGAAAACGACGTTGATTTGCGTCATTTTCATTAAAACACTCATTCTTATCTCAAATGAGCTGGTATATTCATGAGATGAGTTATTATGTTCATAAGATGAATTGTTATGTTCATTAGATGAACTTTTATGTTCATCAGATAATATATTCACTAAATGAGCTGTTATGTTCATTTGATGAGCTGTTATGTTGATCAGATGATATGTTCATCAATAAGCTGTTATGTTCATCAGATTTGATAATATGTTTCATAAAATGAGTTGGTATGCTAATCAAATTTAAGAAAGGATGGAGTGTACGAAGTAAAACGACATCGTTTCGCGTTTCGAGCGCACCCATGAGTCATTGAAAGATATGAATGATATTTGTGTCAAAATTAAATAAATAAGTATTTAATGTAATTTTTAAAACTTTATGTAAAATGTAAATATGATGTATTATTATTGATGTAGAAATATTTTTATATAGATTATGATGATAAAATAATTAATTTTTATTATATAAGGTATGGATAGATAATTAAAATGAAAAAAATAGATTTTTTATTAATTGATAAATAAAATAATTAAATGAGAATAAATAATAAAGATAATTATTATTGTGAGAGGAAGGGGGAAGAACAGTTCGGAGAAGAGTTGTGTTGTACTTGTGTTTTACAGAGAGGAGAAATAAAAAAGAGAGAGAAGATGAAGAAGATGATGATGAAGCAAAGGAAGAAGAGAGAGAAGACGTGAAGCAGATTGACGCACAAGTCCACATACAGCCTCTCCTCCTGCGACTAGTCAAGCCTAAATCAACAACATCTCCACTTCAATCTTCAACCCGAAACCTCACATCCATCATCCATCTCTCTCATCGTCAATCCATCTCAGCCAGCAACAGCCACAGCTTTGATTTTCTTTTTCTGGGTTTTTTCGAGGATTTTCATGTAAGCCACGATCGCTGGCGATGGTCTGATGGTTTTCCATATTTGAATTTGAAGTGGGTAGGTGGTTGGATTTGAGGGGGGGAGGATGCGGAAGAGTAAAGGAAGGAACAACGGCGGCTTGTTCCCCAGTTCCTTGAAGATAATCTCGTCTTGTATTCGGACCGTGTCCACGAATGCTAGCACTGTCGCGTCCACCGTTAGGTCAGCCGGTGCGTCGGTGGCCGCCTCGATTGCCGCGGCTGCCGATGATCATAAGGATCAGGTAGGGATTAGTCTGCTGCTGTGGTCGTGACTGGGGGGTTTGTCAATTTTGATGTGCTGCTGTGTTTTGCGTATTTGAATCGATGATGGTGAAATTTTGCTGTTTGTCTTGTGGCTGTAGATCTTGTTGCTTGTTGGTGTTTTGGAATTTGAGCTCTTCTAGAACTGCATAAGCTCTTTGATGTTTCAGAAGTTGAAGAACTTGTCTTGTGACACTGCTTGGTTTCGGGATGTAGCGTATGCAAAAGTTTGAATTGTTGGGTAATCTTTGTAAATCATTAAAGACAGGAATTCGGGTGATTCTGCTTGCTTCTTAGTGCTAGTAGTGTTGGTTGTGGTTCAGTATGTGTGTTAACTCTCAAGAAGACAGGACCAAAGTGTTTGAGTTTTGTATTTCTTCAATTTGTCCTCATAAAAGTTATGGAGCTGATAATCAATAGTTTCTGAAATGCTGGTAAATCTGAATGGTTATATATCAGTACTTAATTCTTATTAATCATTTGGTGTTATTTCGGAACTATGTCCTTAGTAGAACAGCGGTATGGGCAAGCTAATGAAATGGACGCAGCCAGTCCTTCTAGTCGTATGTGAATATGTCGATCGGTAGGACTTTGACAGATGTGTATACTGCAGCCGATGCCTTCCCCATCGTCTAACGTTTGAAAATTCAATTTTACTGCTCTTTTATTTATTCTGCCTGGACATTGGCTTACTGTAGTAAGCTCCAATTACTTTGGTCAACTTTTGCAATACATGTTCTGAAATGTCATGGCGCTGACAGGTTACCTGGGCCGGATTTGACAAACTAGAGCTTGATTCATCTTCCTCCAAGAATGTACTATTGCTTGGATATCAAAATGGCTTCCAGGTCCTTGATGTGGAGGATGCCTCAAATGTCAATGAACTGGTATCAAAGCGCGATTGTGCCGTTACATTCTTACAGATGCTTCCCTTACCTGATATGTCCAGTGGAGAAGAAGGGTTTAGGGAATCACACCCTTTACTATTGGTAGTTGCTGGTGATGAAGCTAATAATTCATCTGTGGCTTCTAATCAGGCCATGAATATGGGCAGAGATGGTAGTCTAGAGCCTCTTTCAGGAAACTCGACAAACTCTTCTACTACTGTTCGATTTTACTCTCTTAGGTCTCACAGTTACGTCCATGTCCTGAGATTCCGTTCTGCTGTATGTATGGTTAGATGCAGTCGGCGTATTGTGGCTGTAGGTCTTCCATCTCAAGTAAGCATTACCATCCAGTTTGTGGCACTTGTAATTCCGGGTTATTAGTTTTTGTCCAAAATTATGATAACAAATATTGGGCAAGTTCTGCTGCTAATGGTCTGCTTTTTGTGTGACAGATATACTGCTTCGACGCACTGACTCTTGTAAATAAGTTTAGCGTTCTCACCTACCCTGTTCCTCAGTTGGGAGGTCAGGGAGCAGCTGCGATTAATATTGGCTATGGTCCTATGGCTGTAGGACCAAGATGGTTAGCTTATGCTTCCAGTTCTCCTTTGTCATCAAATAGTGGCCGCTTGAGCCCCCAATACCTTACTTCTTCTCCTGGCGCTAGTCTGTCAACTTCACCAAGCAATAGCACCTTGGTGGCTCGATACGCAGTGGAATCTAGTAAACAATTGGCTGCTGGTATTATTAACTTAGGGGACAAGGGTTATAAAACACTCTCGAAATACTACCAAGATTTCTATCCCGACGGTTCCAATTCTCCAGTCTCGTCAAATACAGGTTGGAAAAATGGCTGGCAATCAACTTCTGAAACAGATAATGCTGGAGTTGTAAGCTTCTTACTGCAAATCATTTACAGATGATTTATGCCACTCATGAATGGAATGCTAGGATACTAGTATAGAAGTCTGCTCTTTAATCTTACACTCATCGTTATCTGGTTACTTTATTTTATGAAAAATCTTGCTACGAACTTGCATGGGTCAAATACTGCGTGTTTTAATAATTGAACCCTATCTTACCTTACCACCATATTTGATCGCAGGTTGTGGTAAAGGACTTTGTTACTCGAGAGGTTATATCTCAGTTCAAGGCTCATTCTAGTCCGATTTCAGCAATTTGTTTTGATCCAAGTGGGACCCTTCTGGTTACTGCTTCAGTTTATGGGAATAACATCAACATTTTCCGAATTATGCCCAATGTGACTCAAGGCAATTCGAGTTCCCAGAATTACGATTGGAGGTCCTCTCATGTGCATCTCTACAAGCTGCATCGTGGACTAAGATCAGCTGTCAGTATAATTTTATGCCTTTAGTATTGATATTTGGCCTCCTCTCTTGTAAGTGTAGATTGAGTAAATAACTCTCTTGTTTACTGTTGGTGTATGTAACAGGTGATTCAAGACATCTGCTTCAGCCGCTACAGTCAATGGGTTGCTATCATATCATCAAAGGGAACATGCCATATCTTTTTCCTGTCTCCATTTGGCGGTGATGCTAAATTTCAGACCATTCAGTCTGAGAGTGAGGAACCCACCTTGTTTCCAGTCATGCCTATACCGTGGTGGTCTGTTTCATCTTGCAGTAAAAATCAGCCATCATTTCCGGCACCATCGCCCGTTTCCCTTGCTGTTGTCACTCGTTTAAGAAACAGTGATTCGGGTTGGCTTGGCACGGTTGGCAATGCTGCGGCTTTCTCAACTGGGAAGGGTTCTGTTCCCTCTGGAGCTGTAGCTGCTGTATTTCACAATTCGGTTCCTTACAGTCCTCAGCATGTTAACTCAAAATACAACACCTTGGAGCATCTTTTAGTTTACACACCGTCAGGCCATGTGGTTCAGCATAAACTTGTGCCTTTCATTGGGCCTGAAGCAAATGATGGAGGTTCAAGAATTCAACCAGATTCAATGGAACATAGCAAGTATGATGAGCTAAGGGTCAAGGTGGAAGCTGTCCAGTGGTGGGATGTATGCAGAAGAACAGATTGGCAGGAAAGGGAAGAATGTATTTTGCTTCCCAAGATCTCTAAGCAAGACGCTTCAGCTGTTGATCAAGACAAGGATGTTCTCAGCTCAGATTTTGAGGGAATAGAGGAAAAGAATTCAGGCACCACTGGAATCATAAAAGCTCATGATAGGTCTCATATTTATCTAGCAAAGGCTGAGGTCCAAAGAAATTTCGGGAGCTTCTCTTGGCAAGAGTCCAAGGTACATTTCATTGCAATCTTCTTTTGAATATGTTTCTGCATGATTTACAGTGCTTTCCCATTTTGTAGGTGTCATTTCACATGATGACCCTCTCAAAAGTTGATGAAAATATCGAGGGCGAGATTGAAATCGAGAAGCTCCCCGTTAACGAAGTTGAAATCAGGCGGAAGGATCCGCTTCCTGTGTTTGAGCATTACCATGGCACCAAATTAAGTTGGAATGACAGGTAAAATTGGCTCCACAGTGTCGTACAGTTAGTAGCTTGTCAGCATTTTGTGCATAGGTTGTCTTTGCCATGCGGTAGTAATAGATTTGCACAGTAGCATATTATACAAGTTAATTCATTTTTGAAGCACACTCTCTTGAATGGCTTACAATTTCGTTGCTTTGAGCAATTCCAACGCAAAGCAGCACCAAACATCGCACAGAAGAATTCTTTACCAGCGACGATTATGATGGTGTAACAACAAGTATCGGCTTTTTTGATAGTTATATGTATGGCTTGCTAGGCTGAGTTCTATATGCATGATTCTTGCAGAGGTCTCTCTGGGGACCGGTATACTTCGTTTTCAGAGACTACTCGAAGTAAAGGAATCATTAGTGAAGGCAAGGTCACTGAAGAAATTGTCATCAATCACTCAAATCCAGCGTCTCTTAGCTCTACTGAGAGCTCAGATGGGGGTAATGGCTTCTGATTGCATGTGTATTAACGTTCACAGTTAATTTTTTGGAGCATATTTTTTTCATTATTTATTGTTCTTCAGGTTCGTCAAGAAGAGTGGAGAATCTGTCAGACCTGGACCAGCTACCTTACGAAAAGCCATATGCTCAAATGTCCCATGCACTGGATGAGTTCTCCTATGAGCGAAGAGGAGGTTCCACTGCGGAGCCTCTGATACCAGATGATAATTTTGGCGAATTCAAGAGCCAAGAACCCAACAACATAAGGAATTATGGTGATAACTGTTTAAGCGGCACTGATTGTAATTTGCTCTCTCTAGAAGAAACCGTTGGCAACTCAAACACAATTTCTTCCGAGAGTGGCTGCCCCAGCAATCATTTCAATGCTGATCCTTTTACTGACCCCAGAGAAGCCGATGAGAAGGCACATCTGGCGTCGAAAACCCCGACAGAACTCAGCCAGTGTTTCCAGGAGGAATATTGCAAAGCATCTGATGCTGCTGGCAGCAGCCACAAGCCAAACATTGCAAATGATGATGTAAAAAGCGGCAGTAGTAACTTGGAAAGGGAGAATCGGAACGAAGGGGACAATGACGACAGCCAAGACATGTTTGGTGGAATGTCTGCATTTTTCGAAGAAGGCAAAACTATCAAACCTGCTTCAATCGCCCCACCTCTGCGACTTTAACTAATTAATTCCTTTTTTCCCCGCAGATTCTTGAAACCATTGTAAATTCTGGGCGAATGGACTTATCGGGCGTTGGAGGTTCTCACATGCAGGAGAGCCAGTCCGGTGCTGCGACCCATCCAATCCTTGTGGCCGCACTCTTATGTACATTATGTAGATTGGGAATTCATTTTAGGGCGGTGGGTGTGGGTGTGGGCAAGTGAGTGCCAAGTATATGAAATCCTGTCTCAGAAGGCTTCCTGTTGATCAGTCTGCGTCTTTCTCGTAACTCCGTTGGTTCATCCATATGTAAATATCACAGCACAATATGATCTTGTATGATGCCGCACGTGCTTGCGCTGCTTCTGCTTCGGTTTGGGAAAAAGCAAAAATGGAAATTAAGGTTGTCATTGTGTAGTAGGCAGAAGCATTACAGAACTGTTAAGGTTTGGAACCTGTTGTCATCATCCCGAGGCTGAGCCTCGGCAACTCCACGTAGGCTCGCAGGACTGTTTGAAGCACCAGAGCTGCAATTATCCCAGTAAACAACAGAACGATATGACATCATTCGTTGTGTCTCATTGTAAATAAAACAAGTGAACATAATTAAAAACATAACAAGAAAAGGCAACTCTCAACATCTCCAGATTCTGCAGAAATCCGAAAACAAAAAATTGGAGGAGAAAAAAACTCTTGACACGTAGGCGGGGTTTAGTTTGGACAAAATATGATCGAAAAAAATGAGAGGAAAAATAAATTTTCTATGAAATTCATGTATTTTCTTTTTTGTTTAGTAATGGGTAGAAATTTTTTTTAACACTCTTTAATGTAAACACATTTAGTCATTATATTTTCCATCTAATTTTTCATTCTCTCAACCATCGTCTTACTTTTTCACAAATTTTCTTTTTCATCAAATTTTTCTTAAACCAAATACGGTTTTAACCACCACCATCTCTATCTCCACAGCTCTATTTTCCTTCCTCTCAGTCAGTGGCGGAATTATAAATTTTACTTTGAGGGTAAAATTTTTTTTTATGTTGTGTGGGGTACAAAAAATAAGAAAGATATATTTTTAAACTCAATTGGAAGTACAAAAATTAAAAATATATATTTTTACACTAAATTTTGAATTGTTTGATCTGAATCATAATGGATAGCTGTCCCACTATTCCTATTGTCCACCGAGTGATTACGCCACTGCTCTCGGTGTACTCATTTTCACATTCAAAAGCTGAAAATTTATTTTGTGAGTGGTTATTATGGCGAAAATGCTCTGTTTTTTAGAAAAAATATAGAAACAGCTTGGCTGCTTTCGTGTTGTGGCAGTTCAAAGTTTGGTGCTTTAATCAATAAGTGACAATAATGGATGTTGAGTAAAGTTTATCTGGCCAAATACTGATATTTTCGTACATGGGGTGTCTAGCAAAAGTCAATGACTTGGTGCACTTGAACATCAGAGAAAGAAATTTGGGCTAAAAACTGTTGGCACCATTTTTTTAGGTTGTGTGGAGATGTGCTATGTCATGAGATTTTTGATTATTAAACATGAAATTCTTAGTATAGCTGTTAACACTATTATAGACTACTGTGATCCTACATTCTTTACAAATGTATTTCTCTATGAAAACAAAGATATCACGAGATTTCCGGTTCCTAACATTGATCTGCCACTTTAATAAATTCATGATTATGTACAAATGATTTTGAATTTGGGAGAAAATCCGGTCGGTTTCAATTTTCACAATAAAGAGACTAATGAACCCATGAGAAGCAAATGTGTTTTGACTGTCAAAATTTTTGAAAGTGATTATATTATTTTCAATATCGAGAAAGGCCCTGTAAGCTTCCACCAAGATGCGTAATTAGAAGGGAGATGAATTCCATTGTCGCTAATGAGACACTGAATATAGTAAATCTCCCTAATACGTGCAACATTATTGAATGTAAAGGAATTTTAAAAAATATCTAGTGAGACAAACCAGTTGATAAGTACAAGGCCAGACTCATGTCTAAAGGGTTCAAAAAATCAAAGGAGTAGACTATTTCGATACATATTGTCCCGTTGTCAGATTGACCGTAATGTGAGTGCTTATTGCACTAGCTTCCATTCGAGGATTCATTATCCATCAAATGGATGCAGAAACTGTTTTTCCTTTCAGAAATCATAAAGAAGAGATTTTTGTGGCTAAGCTTGAGGGATTTGATCATCGGCATTCAGACCTCAATTGGTAAGAGGTGATGACTTACATATACAAATTTTATTAGAGAAGTATGTAAACTAAACCATATAGAGCATGTCCATCAGAATGTGATATGAAATAAGTGTGCGCCTCAACCATATTATAAAATAAGATAAAAAATATAAAAAATTTAAAAGCTAATTTTAAAAATATATATAGATAAAGAAGTAAGGCACATTTAAGTAAAAAAGGGGTAGAACATTTAAGTAAAGCACTAATTAGACTCTATTTCCGAGTTTGAAGAGAACGTGAAAGAAAACGTTTGAAAAAAGAAGAGAAAATGGGAAGAAAGAATTTGAGAGTAGAAGGAAAAAAGTTGATCCCAAATTAAGAATGAGTTTTACAATATATGAGAGACCATGAAAAATATGTTACTTCGTACGAGAGAAATGAAAACAGAGTAAAGATTAATATATATTTGCTTAAATGCTCTTCTAATAAATAATGAATAAAGAAATATAAGAGATAAAATGATTTTTTTAGCTCAACTCTTCTAAAATCCACCCAAATCCCACAAAATTGAAAGGAATTGAAAATGAGGTGTTTGGAAAAATTCTTCCAATTTCCAAAGTGAGAAGAAATTGTCTAATCCAAATTTAAAATCGGGGTGAAGATTAGGTTTACGCTGTGTCCAAACACCCACCTTTCAACTTCGACTTTGACTTTACACTTTCTGAGTTTGACTTCTCTCTTCGCCGCTGCAACTAAAACCTTACGCCGCCACACCACCCCCAGCCCGATGAAGCAACTGCGGTGGTCAGAGATCAATCTCATTCTCCGCAATTTCGCCCAGAAATCCGAAACCATCAAATACACAGCGCCCTACCTGCCCAGATGCGTTTACCGAATTCGGCGCATCAGCACCCCTTCTAGCTCTCATCTGTTTTCGCAAGTGATCAGCTTGTTCAACGACAAAGATTCAGATTTGAATTCTGTGGATGCGGAAAAGCGGAAGATTATGATTCGAAAGGTGGAGGCTTTGAGAAACGAGGTTGTGAAATGTGGGGATAGTTATGCCGACGTGGCTAGGGTTTTGGAGGACAAGGGGGTCGAGCTTCTCTCTGGCTATCCAGATGGGTCGGCTGGAATTGAGCTGCTGAATCAGCTGTCTTCTCAGCCTGTCTTGGCTTTGGAGGTAGCTGTCTTTTTCTGGTACTTTTTTGCGTGTAGAATCTGCTGATACTGCTAATGTTTTCTTCCAGATTCTAATTTTGAAGTTGTGGGTGATGTTTGGTTTTTCCAAAGTAGGTGTTTAGATGGAGGAAGGCTAACGGAGCGGCCATTCGAATGACACCGGAGGAGTGCGCGAAGGCTATTAAAATTGCGGGTAGAATTAAGAGTACTGATATTGCTAGTCAGATTTTTGCTGAAGCTGTTGATCAGAAGATTAAGTCTGTGTCTATGTATAATGCATTGATGGGAGCTTACATGTTCAATGACAGTGTCTACAAATGTCAGTCATTATTCGAGGAGCTCAAGCGTGATCCGGATTGCCGCCCCACTATTGTAACGTACAACATTTTGCTATCTCTGTTTGCTCACATGATGCTTGTGGATCACATGGAGGCAGCGTTTGGTGAGTTGAAGGATTTTGATCTCTCGCCAAATTTGAATACCTACAACATAGTGTTGTCAGGGTATGTTACGGCTTGGATGTGGGATGGTATGGAGACGACACTTTCACTGATGAAAGCAAGCTTTGTAGAGCCTGATAGGACAACCCGTGGGATTATGATTCGTGGGTATGCACATTCTGGTAATATTCAAAAGATGGAAGAAACATATGCTCTTGTAAAGGACCAGTTTGTTGAAAATGATGCGGCCATAATCAGAATAATGATAACCGCGTACTGTAAGAGTAAACTGACGGATAGGGTTGAAAAGATTGAAGCGTTGCTCAAGGTTATTCCTGAAAGCGAATATAGGCCGTGGTTGAATGTGATGCTGATTAAGGTTTATGCTCAAGAGGGTCTTTTACTGACCATGGAAAAGTTCATAGACCAGGCATTTGCTCATAATACTGTGGTGATATCAACTCAGATCATGCATGCCGTTATCTCGTCTTATTACCGCAGCAATGCACTAGAAAGGTTTGAAAGATTTGTGACCCGTGCTGAGTCTTCTGGTTGGAAGATATGTCGCTCACTTTATCATTGTAAGATGGTTATGTATGGATTCCGGAACCGTTTGAAAGAAATGGAAAACGTCCTTAATGAGATGGACGCTCGACGTTTGACTCCTACACGAAAGACATTTTTGATAATGTCTTTGATATACCTGAAATGGGGTGAAATAACTAAAGCTAAGCAAGTTAGTGGAATGATGATTAAGCATGGATATAATGTTTCTATTCAAGCTGGGAGCTCGTGATACTTCAGTTCTGATTGCGGCCCGAAGATTTATGCCTGTATTGGTTTCTAGAGCCTGCATGACGGAGAAGAGGCGAAGTAGAGGTACGCCTTTTGATTCGCTGTGCAATGGGATCATGTATGTTTGCATTGTGAATCACGTGTCATTCGTAGTTTCGGTATTCGTTTCAAACCATTAGTAGTTTTTGTTATTCTCCGGTGAGCTCTGCAACTTATATTTTTTGATTGGCTAGAATTTAGTTGAAACCCCGTCTGTGAAACTTGATACTGCGTGCTTGATTTTAAACTTTGGGGTACGCCATTTTACCTTGTCGGCAATCAGCACATCACCTTAAATAAGGCTTGTTGGTGTTACATCTTAATTGTGAGGATATTGTTGTTTAGGCTTTGGCCTGTTTGAGGTGATAGGTGATATTTGAAATGAATCTTGTGTATTATTTATGATATTTTTTGTCGCTGCTCATAAATAACAAGCGTATATTTGTTGCAATGTAAAGCTCACACGCAAACCAGTTTTCTGTCACACTCGTGGTTAAGGAAAACATCAAACTTCATATACATTTGTACCGAAATGAACCATGTTTGATTATGCTTTCTTTCATGACCTACTGTTAGATATTTTGAATCTTTTCTTGTCGATACAATGCAGAATACGATATATGTTGAGCTTTCCAGAAGCTGTGGTCCCTGATAGAAAATACATGTTGGAGACCGAGTAGATCTGTTGCAGAAGTTTGTGAGTCAACAACAGAAGAAACAAACCTCAAACTACAAGTCGAGATTCCTACATGTATTGAAGGTGATGTATTCGTCGTTTACATCAGGTATTTTCTCTCAAATCAAACTGGCTTCCACGAGCTTAGTAAAATTACTTACTTTTTAACTAATACAGTTTGGAAATGAACATTGAGGATGCATTGCCTAGCAAAGTTGTCTCTGGGTGATCATTTAAATGACAAGGGGTGCCGAATTGTACTTTAGACTCCGGTGCATCAATAGATAGATGACTTGTTAAAGGAGGGGGACAACCTGAAGCAACCGGTTAGATAGTCGGCACAAGAGCGGAAGGCATGCAGCTGTTGTTGATTCTGGATAGTAGGACAATCAAGCGACCACCAATTTTACGACGACCTGGTGGGCAATTGATCCGTGACACACTTTAGGGCGACTCCCAATATTTAAGGTGATTCCTTTAGAAAATTTCCTAAACAAGTGTTTTATCAGTCACCAATAGTTACATATATTTAAGGTGATTCCTTTCAGACATCTTTGGAACAAATGTTTTCTCAATGAACAATAACTACTGGGGATTCGTATATTTGGGTTCTTTCTCGAAGTTCACATTTTGAAACAGATGTGACGAGCGGGTCGCTTAGAGATCTAAAAGTCCAGAAAAGACCGTCTATTGTTAAGAAAGGTATGCTACCTGGTTATTGTTTATGTGCCCTACTGTGTTTTTTGACTCTACACTCTGTCATGTTGCAACAAATTATATTGGCAAATGAAGATTTTGGTTTCATAAATGTCTGTCGTCGCATCCTTAGAAGAAATGCCTCATTGGAGGGGTGGAGGTATTGGGTGTGGCCTGTTTTCAGATTTGAGTCCACAAGTGACAGCCAGTGGGTTCCAACCTAGGTTTCATAAATTCTAAACATACCTTTTTTTCCTAGATTAAGGAGCACAATGTTCTTCGATTATTGCTTCAATTAATATGAAGTCTTTTTCGACTACATGAATGGTCCATTTTACTGAAGCATATGCTAAATTTATGCCTGAAGAGGAAAAGTAAGAACCCCGATTCACAATTTTAAGTTGACGAAGTTTTTGCAGAAGCCTACCACTGAAGATGGGATAGCACCAAATGGGTTAGCACAGCTGCAAAGTTTCTGCTATTCAGAGCTGTGGACTTCCCGTGATTTCTCAATGTTCTTGTTGTGCTCAGTTACATGTGGAACCTACTGGTACTGGTCATTTATTCATTCACGATGCCACAAAGAGTATCCTAAGTTGAGCAAGTTAGTGAAACTGGTTTAAGAGAGAAAGATGATAAAAGACAATTTTTTGTGTGTAGTCTACCAACCACATGATTCTTCCTCAATACAAGGTCTTGCAAGATACGATGGTTAGAAGAAAAGGTTAAAATATATTGAGATTCTTTGAGAAGCTGAGAAACTGATGCAACGTTGTACTAAAAATTAGGTGCAAAAAGGACATTTTTAAGGTGTAAAATAAGTAAGAGAGACTAATTCTCTGTATGTGATGGCTGTAGCTTTACCATTTGGTAAAAGGATGGATGATAGTATATGACATATGGGTTTTGAAGAAGATGAAACTGTGGTGTATTTGGCTCGGAAGCTTCACTGTCAATAATGTTAAGTAATCACTTGGCGAAATATTCCACATCGGCTAGTGAGGAGAAGAAGAGGTGACTTATATTGGATTGTTGAACCATGACTTACAAGTCTGGACTTTTGAGTCACAATGGAGATACATTTCAATATGAGCCGATCCGAAAATTCAACAAATAATCCATTCATCTCAAAGCTCACACGCATTAGTGATATACATGACTGTCTTAGCAATCTATGAAGTTAGAGAGTTATTGATAAGTAATTGAACCAAATTTCAAACTTAAGACTTGGTTTCTCAGCATATTCATAGATGGAAACTAGCTTATTCCGAGTCGACGGTGCAATCACAATACTTTTTCTCCATTGTTCAAATGATCAAATCCAATCAGAATTACAGTGGCAATAATATTGTGAGAATGTTGACAAGGTTTGACATAGTAAGGATGCCTTGAACTAAGCTGTGTAACACCATAATCTCAACATAGATTTTGTCTAGTTTCAGTATAGATTTTGTTCGAATTTGAAGAAACATGAGGTCTAACTTCATATGAGTTCGTCATTTCATCAAGATGTACAAGTGATTTAAAGTAAAATTCGACCAAGAATCGAACAAGAAACTCAACATATAGCTAACCGAACTTAGCAAGAACTAAGAAATAAGACTGAGATGAACAGATTTACCAAACTGAAATGCTCTGATTGATCGATCGATGCTATAATATCATGTTACACATAGTTTTACTATTCGGTTTTCTAATTTCAAAACCAAAAAAATCAAACCAATTTACAGCGATTTCGTTTTAGACCCAATTGATTTATTTTAGATCGGTTTGATCCAAAAATGAAAACTTGATTAACATATTTTCTTTC
>NQLW01000012.1:584781-604762 GCA_002312845.1 Kalanchoe fedtschenkoi
AGGAACAGACACTGTTCAGTTACAAGCATGAACCCAGAACCCACCATGGGCCAAGGCCAGCACAAGAGGAGACATCTTTGCATGGCTTGACTTTCAAGGCACAAACATGACTACACAATTCAAGCTTTCTATTGATTGATGAGCTTCTTTCTTCATCTTTTGTCTTTGATATGGTCTTATTATTGTGGTGTGTAGACTCTGGATCTGTCTCATTGCTTGTGCTCAGCTTCTGCCTCCTGAATGTGGGTGCATGCATGTGAGGTTGTTTGATTGTTTTGACTTGGAAATTTGGAGCACACCCTCCTCTTCAATTTATGCACCATCCATCACCAAGAATGCAAGTGGTTTCACATTCATCTGGCTTGGCTTGGCTTCTTTTCATATCCAAAGTTCAGATAGAGGCTGAATAATTTGTTGAATTTTTTTCCTATGTTTCTTATTCAAATATTATAAGTCATGGTTTTATAATTCAATATAAATTTAACTCTTGTTCTCTTCACTAAAGGTGTGTTTGATTTAATGAATTTTTGTGGAAAAGAGAAATCTGAAGTGAGTGAGAAAGAATCTTTTGTTTGGTTATGTTGAGAGAAAGTTGAAGATGAAAACTCGACAGAAAATGAAAAAAAAATTGAATAAAACAAATAGTATTTTAATATTTTCTCCATCATTTTCTACTGCTAACCAAATAAGGGAAAAATAAAATAGGATTCATGAGAAATTCACTTTCCCTCTCATTTTTGAGTGATTCTTGGGTGGACAACCGGACATGGTCCATTACATGGACACAATCAATGAAAAATTATCGTGTATCGCGTTGAAAAATCAAATAATATGTGTCAAATATTCATTGATTACGCAACTGTTTTAATTTTTCAACGTGATACGTAATTAATTAAAATGTCAGGTGACAATTTCCCGATATTTGTTCCATTGACCATATCCACCAAGAAACTCCCCAATTTCATTCCTTCATGAACATTTCACCAAATGACTGATCATGAATAATAATGTTGCTGGTGATGTCAATGAATGTGAGGGTGACCAAACAGCTGATAATGAAGTTTGTCCCTAACCTCACTTCTAAACAAAACAAGCTCTGTTGAAGACAATGACACAACTCCTTTTGTCCTATTGCCACTCACCAAAACACCAACCTAACTCTCACAATTATTAACTAAATCAAAACAAATTTGCATGGATGTTGGGTAACAGTAGCATTATTTCACATGAGATCAGATCGAGTGTTGCGCTGCAATTTGCTGTACAGTTCAAAATAACTTCGTTTTACATGTTCGTTTGCTGTTCAACTGAAATCACATATCAAAGTAACTTCATTTTAAGTTGAAAAACAAACATATAAACAAAACAACGTCATTTTGAACTACGCAACACTTGATCTGGTTCCCATCTCACACTTCTCCTTTCTTATTTTCCACACTTTTAACTTCTTCAATGAGTGACACTATTAAGAGAGCATGCGAGCATAAGCCCCCCATCCCACCAGAAAGTGACTCAAGTCAAGTTGTTAAACAAGAGAGTTTGGTTTGTAGTATTTTGTCCAAGAGCTTAGCTGTTGTCCTTGTTGTTGCCTTA
The DNA here is from genome assembly GCA_002312845.1 of Kalanchoe fedtschenkoi. Classification (NCBI taxonomy): domain Eukaryota; kingdom Viridiplantae; phylum Streptophyta; class Magnoliopsida; order Saxifragales; family Crassulaceae; genus Kalanchoe; species Kalanchoe fedtschenkoi. Next base: position 586,375 of record NQLW01000012.1, read on the forward strand.
TTGCTTGTGTAGTGGACAATGTATGAATAAAACGTGGAAAGCAAATACAAGCACAAGATAACACAAGGAACCAAACCTCCTTATTCTTATTATATATATATATATATATATATTTATTTATTTAATCATAGGTAGAAGAATTTTAGGTGAAATTCTGGGGATAACTGCCCCACTGCCACCCGATGGATCTGCCTCTGCTCCGTCTTATAATCGAATAACAGTAATTTAAAAATATTAATACTTTCTCGGCTAGGTCAATTAAAATCTTTCGTGTCTCGTATATGCTCCTAATAAGAATTGAACTGACTATCTAGGTGAATGTTCACATCTTTTATAAATTGAATCAATTCTAATTAATATATTAATATTAATTATTGAATGAATTTAATTAGTACTTATTTAACATTCTAATTATAAATTTCGTGTAAAATGTATTGCGTTATACTGATATAGAATGATTTTATTTTTAAGACTTTTAAAAGTATGCGACAGGAGGGGCAGATCCAGAAGATATTATGAGGGGCCGATTATCACATAATCACAGTAATTTTTTTAGAGTGGTCATTTTAATCTTTAGAAGGATTTATCATAACCATTTTTAAACTTCATAACATAAATTAATACAATACATGTATATCTTTCCCTCTAAAAATAATATTAAATATGCATTGAACTTGTTAAATGACAAACAAAAATAAATAAATAAATATTTAATTAATTGACAAATAAAACATAACAAATAATACATTCGCTTCAAGTTTAAGCATATTACTTCTACGGTATATTTTGATAAAAATTCTACGATCGCCTTTCGAAAAACTTATTATTACGGTATCAAAGATCTCTCTTCTAAAAAGCGTCCGTCTAAACTGACTAACCACTGGATGGTGTTAAAACGATCCTTAGCCGTTTAATCGATTAATATTCAAATCTTTTTTTTATTATTGTTATACATAACTCCGTCTAATTGTTCGATTAATCATTTTAATGAATGATTTCGTTCGTCGCCTAATTAACACCCCCGCCAAGGACATTTTAGGATATTTCCTAGGATACATCCCATCCAAGTTCCTCGACCACCACAAATTGGTTCCTCTCCTTCAATGCAAAACCCTCGACGACGCTCATTCATCTCCCACCACACCTTTTGGAGCCTTGCCAAGAGCCAGACAAGCACAAGCTGTCTCTCTTCGATAAGCGAAAGCGATCAGGGATCACAAGGTGTTGGTCTAGTGGTCTTTGGTATTGTCTAACAACTCCAAGTTCTTGGATTCAAGTCCTGTTGGTACTGTATTTACATTTAGATACGCTGGAGGTGCGCGTGAACTGGCCCGCAGTGAATATGAACGTCACTGTCAAAGTGGAGGGGGTGTGCGGCTTTTGACCATCGCAAAAAAAATAAAAAAAAGCGATCAGGTCTGATTAAGACAGGAGAGCTTTGAGAGGTTATTACTTATTAGCTCGCTTTGGATAACTCATAAAATCAGCTGGAAGATGGCGTTTACGGTGTCTTATCTGACGTACGGGCTTGGCTTGTGTTTTGTTGGGGGAGATGATCATGTCTTTTGGAAGACAAAACAAGTAACAAGTGTTTGTTTCTATTTACCAACATGTTTGAATAATGGAGTTTAATGGCGAGATATTTTTTCTTTACATCTTTTTGTGTTTGGCTGTCCCTAAGGGTGTGTTTGATTGAGGAAAAAGTTGGTGGAAAAATGAGAATGAATTTTGTTTTTGGTTTGAAAAGAATTGGGGATGGAAAAATAAATAGAAATTTATATGGAAAATTTGATTAAATTAAAGAGTGTTTTAGTACTTTCTATAAAAAAATTCACTTCAAACCAACTAAGAGTAAAATAAGATGAATTTTTTTGAAAGATTCATTAACTTTTATTTCCCTTTAACTCTTCTCAAACCAAACACAACCTAAAGGTCTGTGGATAGGATAGTCGGCATGGAATCTTGACTCCAAGATGGGTTGCAATGGAAAGTATATTCATTTTTGATGGACACTGGTCTTGACCCGAATTGTGAATTAATTACTGATTGGTTGATATGTGATAGTTTGATCAATCGCATAGTATGTTGAAAAGTCGGAATCGTCTTACTATCCATAAGTGTTTGATATGTATCACTATAATTTTTCAATACAAACATGTTTAAATTGACGATGTCCATCAAAAAAATGATTCGATGGAAAGTGTATATGAGTATATCGAGTTGATTGAAGAGAATTTGTTGCTTTGGTGGAGGAGAAAATTCTAAAGCCACCATCCCACCCACTTGCATCTTTGCTCATTGACATATGAATATTTGTGCAATTTTTACGGTGTCAATGGCTTACATTGGTTTGGATGTGGAAGACATGACAAGTATGGATATTTTTATCCGGTTTGATTCGGTTTTTAATAAAGAATAAAATCAAATAGTTCATAATCGGTTAGAGAAATTTGAAACTGAAATGAATTGTTAGTTTTAAAAACCAAAATGAATTAAACCGCATGGTTTGATCTGGTTGGTTTATTTTTTATGAATTTTATTTACTAATTTAATTACTAATAGGAGATTTTTTATTTAAATAATAATATAGAGGTACTGATTTATCTTATATATTCAATTAAATTAATATATGATCTAAAATATAGTGAAATAGTCGGTTTGAAAACGTTTAAAAAACTGAAACATTAATCGTCAATTTTTTAAAATTTTAAAAACCGTAACCAAACCACTAACACTCCAAACCAAATCGAATCTATCGGTTCGGTTCAATTTAATTTGGTTCATTAATTTATTGATTTTTTACTTACACTCGTAACGATAAAACATTTTTTCAAACTGATCCTCTAGCAAAGTTTGTTTTCCGACTAGCCCGAGTTCAATAAGTTTTTTGAAACGGCCTAGTTAAGGCCGCAGTTTGAAACCGTGTCTGAATTACTTGCAGCCGCGATTGCAAGCCGTGTCTGGAGGGTAACTAGATTTGCAGCTGACTATGCAGCCTCGTCAAAGTACACGTGACCCAATCGTCATTAGAAAGCGTGTTCTGGATTAAGTCCGTTGTTTCAAACGGTGATTGGTGCTTAACTTCCAACCGCCTTGTGAGACAGTGGCTGGACTTAGTCCGGACATGGCTCAACCCTAAACATTAACAAATTGAAGAACACAATATCACAAGTTAATGCATCAATAGTGAACAAAGCACACTATAACAGAGCAATTAAGTAATACATACTTGCAGAATCAACTTTAACCAATACAATGACTATACAAAAAGATGAAGATCTTCACTCACTTGTTTGTCTTTCGCCTCTCGGATTCCAAATTAGTGTGACAATCCGGCTGCCTTCACTCCTCTTCACTCAGGACGACGGATCGCGAACCGATCGAACACTGGCTACAACTTGATGAGTTGGACTGCGGCGGCTGCGAGAGAAAGAAAAAGATGGGAGGTTTCAAACCGTCTCAAACCGTGGTTTCAAGCAGTCCGGATCGAACCGCCGTCTCAAATTGTGTCTAGACTAAATCCAACCACAATTTCAAAAGGCGATTGGAAGTTAAGTACTAACCACTGTTTGAAACAACGGATAGACTTAATCCAGACACAATTTCAAATCGAGCCACATGATCGCTGATTGGGTTGTACAGTCAACTGCAAGCTCAGTCATCCTTCAAACACGCTTTGAAATCGCGACTGAAAGTAATCCAGACACAGTTACAAACCGCGATTGACCACAACTAAACCATTTCATAAAACCTATTGAATGGGACCGATCGAGAAAACAAACTTCATATAACAATCAGTTCGAAGACAAAAAATATAACCACAAAGGTGTTTCGAGCACAAAACAAGTCAGACTCCTATCAATGAAATTACAGACAAACCGAATTAAAATACCATTTCCATATCAAGTATATGACACAAGACAACCATTACAGCCCAAGGCAGTCTGATAAAAGAGTCACCACATCTTACAATTAGCAGAACTTACACTAATATCATCACATTTGGTAGTAGTAGTAGAAGAAGGTTGAGACACATTGATCAACCTCCATCAGCCTCTATCACACCACATCCCATTTCTTCATGGCCATAAGTGGATCCCTAAAAGCTCCACCCGTTGCTTTACACAACACTTGCATATAACTGGTAAGCGACGGAGATGGAATACAAAAGCTACGAAAAGGGTGTAGGTATAAAGAGCCGAAGTAAGGAACGTCAAACTTATGGCTTCCTATCGGTGCTTGAGATGTCTAGGATCAGTTAGAATTCACAAAGCTGTTGATCTCATCCATGAGGGTGTAAAAGTGTTCGTTGTTCGGCAAGAAGTAGAAGCCGATGGTTGCTTCCTTCAGAAAAAGAAGCTTCACATCATGCCCTTCGTTCAGAATCCCGTTCACATAAGCTAGCTGCCAATCTTGCGCCAGATCGAAGCCAGCCACCACGACTACGCTTTTGGGGAAAGATAGATTCTCTATGGTTTTGGCATTCGGACCGAACGGGTTGCAGGCGGGATGATCCCTGTCCGCCCCTTCGGGCAAATAAGCCCTCCAGTACCAATCCCGGTCTTGGAGCGTGACAAAGTATTTCCCATCCAATCTTTTCTCAGACTCTTTTCGAGCTTCTCCACCGAACATGGGATGGAGTAAAATGTTGCCCAAAACCTCCACGCCTTCTTCGGCCGCTCTGACCGCGACATGGTGCGCGATATTGCCACCGGAGCTATCACCAGCCAGATAAACGCGAGGTTTCAAGTCCTGGCCGCTTCTCAACCAGGGCTTGGACACCACCCATTTCAAGGCGCTCCACCCGTCATCATACGCACAAGGGTATCTATGCTCGGGCGATCTTCTATAATTAACCGAAACAACCACCGCCTTGCAGAATCCAGCCACCCGGCGACAGAAAGTGTCGTAGATGGCGCTGTTGGCCGACGAATGCGCGAAGCTCCCGCCATGGAAGAATATAATCACGGGTACTATCTCAGTCGTGCTCAGAGGCTTCTCCAAGTCCAGCAACCCGCCATGAGGAGCCTCCGAGGCAGGAGCGGGACGGTATATCCTGTTGAGGAGATTGGTGGTTCTGTCCACCACATCAAATGAGTAGACCCCGTCAACCGGGTTGGAATTGGCAGTGACCTTGCGGTCTAGGAACTCGGCCAGGTCGCGGTTGAATGTCCCGTCTGGGCGACGCAGGAGATTGTACGCAAGCTTGAAGTTCGAAATGAGGATCCATGTGTTCAACGGCACCACTCTCTGCATACACACACACGCACAGAAGTAAATCATTGACCAGCCAACGACATCTCATGACCTAGACGGCTAGACCCACCATTCAAATTACTGGATTGGTTACAGAAAATCAATATCTGTCTCAGGTTGTGCAGTAAATCACATCAATATGGAGAAGAAGAAGAAGAAGAAGCGAAAAACCCAGGTCCCGATATGAACAGCAAGCACAAAAAGATACGCAACCACAGCCACGACCACAAGCCAAGATAGGTGACAAGTGAAAAAGTCGATAGTTTCTTGCGGAAGAAGGGCGTACCTTAGCTTCATTCTGATTGACTTCATTACTACCAGCCATGGCTGCCGACTGTCGACAGGAGACAAGATCCCACCTTGAGGCCCAACCCCTCCTCTTTCGACAAACCCACCTGGCGCTAGCTAGCCCTCTGGAGTCATGAAGGGAAAGGGGGTGGACTCGGACGTGGGGGAGCTGATTGGCTACCTGAGACTGTGGAAGAGACAGATGCTTCGGTGAAGGGAGAAAGGAAAAAAAACTATATAAATAGCAGTTAGCGAGAGGAAGAGCGGGTGGAAGGAATAGATCGAGAAAGGATGCGACTTGAGATGATGAAAAGGAAAGAAAGAGAAGATCAGAGAAGATCAGAGGAGACGAGGCGCGTGGACCGCAGATGCTGCTTCTTGCTGCTGGCGCTGCTACTGTGAATTGAGATGATACTGGGCCGTGTAATACGACAAAATCCCAAGTTTTACAGAGCGGTTTTCTCTTACTATCTCATAATCTATAATTATACAACATTAATGTCGTGTTTGGTTTTGAAAAAAATAATGTAAATAGAAAATAAAAGGTAAAAAGTGAATTATACGTAGATTTTATTTTTATTTTTTTACTTATGAGTGGAAAATTATGAGGTATTTTTTTTACATCATAATTATTCTATCATAATATATAAAAAAATTCTTATGTATATATATAATCGGATAAATTATAAAAACATACTTCAAACTACTATCAATTTTCAAATTAAGTATCAAATTTTTTAATTATTCAATTTAAGTATTATACACTTAATAAAGTGATAAAATTTGTATAAAAAAGAATTTGTGTCCGATATATTTATGCAAATTTCAAAATCCTAGATAAAGATTTGGACACCCAAATTAATTCTCATTTCATGCTAATTACTTCTTTCTTTCTGTTAAGTCCATAATACTGAAATTGAATAATTAAAAAATTCGGTACTGAAAATTGAGGAATTAAAAAATTTGGTACTTAATTTGAAAATGGATAATAGTTCGGAACATATATTTTTGTATTTTACCCTAACAAACTGAATCTACAGTTTACACAATTTAAAATAAAATATTAAATACTTATTTATATTTTTCAACAACTACTAGTATTATTATTTTTAAATCAATTCAATTTATACTAAACGACTATTACTAATAGACAGATGGAGTACTTGTTATCAGATGGAGTACTTGTTATAATAGCTTTTTTTTGATAAAAATTTCTTTTGCATTTTTTCTTCAATTTTACCTCAACCTAACTAAATGATTCATTTCCATTTTTCATCCAATTTTTTTTCTCATAATTTTATCTGAATCAAACACGACTTAATATTCATAATTTTTAAGTGGATAGTATCCACCATATAATCATATAAAATATATTATGTATTAATGTTTAGCATGTTACGGACTGAAAAATTAAAATTTTATTACATATTATTCAATTAAACATAATTTGTGAGACCCGATCTTCACCGTTATTGATTGATTAATCATTCGGATCTATCCGATAACTATTTAGTGATTATGAGTTTAAATGGCAAAAGAGTGTACATAAATTTATACTATTGAAACTGGGTTAGAATTATATAAATATGATCAAGTGTCAAGTAATTAGTAGTCACCGAAAAGGGTGTAGTTTAGATTTAATTAATTAATTTATTATTTATATGTGTCCCGTCTAAATAAAATTACTCATAATTTAAACATTTATTATTGATTTACAAAATATCATTTCTATTATTCGTAAAACTACCAGACTGAAAACTTGTTTAGGTACGCTGGGTGGGTATGAATTAAGAATGATAAATTATATTAAATTTAGGAATGTAAATGTGAAAAATATGACTTAAAAGGAATAAAATTGTATATAGTACATACACAATTAAAGATTGTGTAGTCCAATGACCATAAGGGAATGTTTGGTTTAAGAAAAATTTGGTAGAAAAAAATTTTGAAAGAAAGAAGATTTTTTTTGTTTGGTTTAGGAAAATTTGTGAGAAAGAAAATTGCATGAAAAATTAAGGTTTTATTCCTGAGTTTGAAGGGAATGAGAGAGTAATTAATTGAAAGGAGAATATAAGAAAGAACAGAAGATGAGGAAAAAGAGAAAAAAAAAAGAGTTGATCCCCGAGTTCAAGATGGATTTGGGAGAACATGAATGAAAATTTAACAAAATTATTAAATTGACCTTAAATTTAGTTTGAGTGTATGGTAAAATAAGGGCAATGTAATTTTGGCCCGTTACATCCATTCCCCTGAGGGGTGGATTCCCTCCAAATCCCTCATTAAAAAAACTCAGCAATAACCTTTTTCACTCCAAATCCTTAACTTTTCTCTCATTTCTCTCCTAACTCACACTCTAGAACACTACCTAAAGGGAAAGTTAAAGTAAAATAAAATGAGTTTTAAAACTTTTCTTCAAAATTTTCATTTGAACCAAGCAAAGGAAAATAAAATGAAATCCATTATGAATTTCACTTTCTCTCAAATTTTCCTTTTCATCAAATTTTCCCTAAACCAAACACTCTGTTTGATTTAGGAAAAATTTGGGGGAGAGTGAATTCCCTCATGGAATCCATCTTATTTTATCTTGTTTGGTTAGAAGTGAAAAATGCTTAAACATTCTTTATTTTAAATAAATTTTCATTTCTATTTTCCATCTAATTTCCTACAAACTTCAATTCTCATTTTCTCACAAATTTTTTTCTTAATTTCCACCAATTTTCTCTAAATCAAACACAACCTAAGTGTTCATGAATTCGCCACTTGCATAGTTAAGTTAAAAATAATTTTTTTTATGGTGTGTTTGGTTTGGGAAAAATTGGTGGAACGAAAAATTTGGGGAAAAGTGGATTTCTGTATGGAATTCATCATATTTTTCTTTGTTTGGTTTAAGACAAAAAATGATGAAAAAGTGCTAAAATATTTTTTATTTTAAACAAATTTTTCTTTCTATTTTCCATCTAATTTCCATACAAATTTTCCACCAAATTTTGTCTAGACCAAACACATCTTTAATCAATGCTTATAATCGGAATCGAATATTCTTTATCTCATACAACCATGTATATAGCAATAAAACTATGGTGGTTTCAGCCAAAATAAGAGTAGTTTTTCCAAAAAGAAATTGGCTATACAAATTTGAATCTAATAATTAAATTATTATACACATGGTAAATGAAGAATGGATATTAAAAATCAAAATGATGTAATATAAAGATGATTGTATTTGATTTTACAATCCCGAATCGAGTTCCCGAAATCAATTATTTTTATTTTCTTTCAAATATTCCGTTTCCTCACTTTTTCCTGGGACTATTTAACCGGTGATCACCAACTCATCAGGAGTAGAACCTTCTTATGTATGAACATCTTTTGAATTTATTTTTTTGAAATTCGGTGAATCGTATCCATTCGGGGCCGGCTTAAACTCCAGAGAAAGACTACACACACTTCCGACTGCTAAGCATCTCAAGTGCTTTATAGAATAAACGTCAAGTTGGTGTTAACCAGGATTCGAATCCGAGATTCAATAAGGGTTAATCTTGATGACCTGTCTCACAACCAACTCAACTACTCATCATCGGATAACACCTTTTGAACTTGCTTAAGGGCATCTACATTGAATAAACCTCAAAAGCAGGTTTGTGTCGTGCCACGTAAAATTTGTACCACATCACCATCTCCATAAACCTTCTTTTCAAAACCTCCCACCCACATTAAATAAACATTCCATACAACTCTACGCATGGACCCACATATCATATTCTTTTTTATACATTTTCATATTAAACTAATTACTTATATAGTAAATATTTTATTATGTTATTATTATTTATTTTTGTTACTTTAATAATTATTTAGAGAAGAAAAATAAAAAACATTATTAATAATTTTTTATTAAATAACAGTAATAATATATTAAATTTTTAAATCTAACTATATACGGCGTTTGTGATCTGAAAACGCCGTATAAGTCCAGCCCAATTCATTTAAAAAATCCTAAATATATATTCGGCTTTTATAACTTTAAAACACCATAAAAAGTATTCAGTAATTACACATACAACGTTTTTAATGTGAAAACGTCGCATGAAGTCTACATATTAGATAATGTTTTCAGGTTAAAAGCGTCGTATATGTTTCATAGAGCGCTCTATGCAGATGAAGCGGTATCATGTCAGAAAAAAATAAACCTTCTTACATATTGAAGATTCATGTCAGATAAGATTCATCATCAGACATAAACTTCGTTCGTAAATTTTTGGATGCCCAGTGTGAAAGAATGAAGAACTCTGATTTACTCACTCAGGAAATAAATGGTAGTATAGTATTTCGCCCTCTCGTCATGTCAAAACAAATCAATGTGTTGTTGGAGATAGTCAAAAGCCACCTGACAGCAACCTGTCACCACTTTAGAATTTCTTCACTAAAAGACAAATCTCAATTAGCTGCCACCAGAACCCAAACGGGATTGATAAGCGCAGGGTCAGTTTTATTCGCAACACGGCAGTGTCGTCGCTAATCACAAAGTTGTCGCTAGACGTTCGAACACAAATCGTGATGCCATGTCAATAAAAATAAGTTATTTTTGCATATAAGTCCAAACCCATATCAACACCATTTTTTTAAAAAATTGACCTTTTTTATATTTAAAAAAAAAAACTTCCCGAATCATATAAATTTCTAATTTTTTTTTCAAAATATTATAATTTTGACAATTATATATACAACAAGCATTGCCTTGAATTAAATTCAATCACAGTTTGAAAGGGGCATAGTGATTGAATTGTTCAGTTATCAATAGTCTATTCACCCTTCAGTATTAATTTGTGTATTTAATATTAATAATTATCTCAAAATATTAAATATTAATCATTTCAGTATTATAATTAATATACAAATCAATTCTTACCATTAACAATCAATTAAATTTACATTTTACATAATTTTTTTAAAAAAAATTAACATCTACCTACAAATTTGTTCAAGCGGTACTATTAATAATTTGCTATTCAAATTATTTTTAAGTGATAAAATTCAAAATAGGTCTTGAACTACCACCACTTATCTAATAACGGTCTGAACTATCATGATTTTCAAAAAGGGTGCGATGAAAAAAGAATTGGACTAATTTTCTTAAATAAAATTTATCATTACATTCCTAAACTAATATTCTTACAAGACTTAGATTTTTGTGCGGTAATTACGTCATTTGGTTATCAAAATAAATAATATCATTTTGCGCACATACAGAAAATGACTTCTTTTCATACTCAATCATCTATAATTCTCAACAAAATTAATAAGGTCAATTAAATTCAAGAAATCAACCAAACTGATCTTAAGCATTATTCAAAATCAGTCCAATTTTGTTTCCTTCATACTTTTTTGAAAATCATAATATTCAGATCGCAATTGATTAAGCTGTGATAATTCAAAATCAATTTTTTTGCCTATTTTTAAATGAAAAGACGGATGGAATATTTTGTGAAAAAATCAATTTGATAAGGCTAAAACAGTGAAAATTAATTTACTAATATAAATGAATGATTTCGTCCTCTTCTCCGCGTGGAGCCGACGCTGGGCCACGTGTCGACTAGCACTCTTCTGTCCACGCGCCCACACTCTCACTTGATTATTTACCCCTGTGATGAGTCCTTATTTACCAATCTCTGCCACTCACGTGGCGGTGACGGCTCCCGTTTTTGTAACAGTCATCTGTGGGCTTTGGTGGTGGCCCTGTCGTTTCGTTGGGCTTTTTGGTGGTACTGTTGTTGAGTTGTTTTTTAGACACGTGGAGACCGATAGGCCATCCTTTAAGGAGTCAGATTCGGTGGTGCGCAGTTATTAACTGTGTAGTCTAAAACGATACCGTTTCAATTGTTGGGTAATTATTTAAATTAAAATGATATTATTTTAAACGATAAAATTCAAAAGGGGTATTGGACTATCACCACTTACTTAATTGCGGTCAGAAATACCACGATTTTCAAAAAGGGTGCGATGAAAAAAAATTGGACTGATTTTCTAAAATAAAAATTTATCATTACATTCCTAAACTAATATTATTACAAGACATAGATTTGTGTGTGAAAATTACGTAATTTGGTTATCAAAATAAATTATATCGTTTTGCGCATATAAAGAAAATGACGTCTTTTGATTATCAAATTATGTAATTTTCACACACAAATCTAATTCTTATAATAATATTATTTTTGAAATGCTATGGAGAATTTTATTTTACAAAATTAGTCCAATTATTTTTTCATCGCACCCTTTTTGAAAATCATGGTAGTTCTGACCGCAATTGGGTAATCGGTGATAGTTCAGGGCCCCTTTTGAAATTATCTCCTTGTTTTAATATTGAACTTGATTGGTATAGCTACACACAATAAAAACGAAATTGTTTTGGACTGCGCAGCACCGAATCCTGACCCATCCCTTAAATATTGTTCAACCATTCAGTTCATTGTGTCTGTTTTTGGCGGTGTTCTAAAAAGCGTCATGCGGTGAGCACATTGCCTAACGATTAATCGGATAGGCGGAGATTAATCGGAACGATTAATCAGAGTTAAATATATTAATTATAAGTTTAATGATTAATTATAGATATATATGTTTTAAAACTATTATTTTCATAAAAAATTAAGTCTTGAACAATTAATCGGCTAGACGGCTACGCGAAACGTTTCAACACCGTCTAGCGAATAATCGACGATTAATCGATCCGGAACGGAGATTTTTAGAACACTTCTTTTTGTGTTAAAATGCGTCGCAATTTTTTAATATATTCATGTTACTATCTCAATCACCTTATCCATATTTTTTAATTATTTTATATAAAATATAAATTATAACGCGCATTTAATAATCAGAGAATTTTAACTCTGATCTTGAAAATTATTAGAATTCATTACTCCTTCTCTGTAACCAGACCACACTCCCTAATGACACTGAATCAATACTATATTAATATGCTTGACTTTTATAAATGAGTGAATAATTTATATTATGATTTTTTTGTCAATTTATGTAATTTTCGTATGTGGTTTCGATTCAAAGTAATTTTTTGTACATGAAATGTTTAATGGATTTTTATCGCAAACAACCAAGCAATTTGTTGCGAGGACAAAAAGATTCAATTTTTTATTTTATTAACCAATCATCTAAGGACATTTGTAAAGTAAATAATTTTCGATTTTGATTTTTGTTTCTTTATACATTTGTCAATCAATGATTGAGTCTCAAAATCATAACCGCCATGACTCTATATTGTTTGGCTGGTTGGGATAATAATCCATGTTTAGTTATGTTTGCACACATTGCAGATCAATTGATTAATAGTTTTTTTACTTATTATTTAAGTATATGTGCATTAATTTTTATATGTAAATTATTCAATATAAATGATAACAAATCATAATAAGTAGATTGGATATGAACATATTGACACTCAACATTGTAACATTTATGAAAATAATTCACATAAAAAAATAAATCAAACTATCAACTACTATAAAAAGTTACTCACTCCATCCTGAAATAATAGTCTTTTAATATTAATTTGAATGGTTTAAAAAATATTAATATTGATAGTTGAACAAAATCAATATGTAACTATTTAATTTAATGTGTTCCCTTAAAATTTCGTATAAATGTCGAATAAGTTGGCTTATTACGGGTGGAAAATGAGATTTTATAGATTATGATAATGATGTAATTAATGTTTAACTTTTTAAGATAAGTAGTAATATTAAATATATGTTGAAATTGGTAAGTGATAAGTAAATAAATAAATTATAATTAAGTACAAATAAAGAAGAGAGAGAATAATATATAAAATATTTCAAAACGGAAAAGTATATATTATCTCTTTTTAGTAATTTTGATACGTCAGCCCTTCTTAAAAAAAGAAAAATACAAATATTTTCATTATTGTATTAGAATTTCAATAAAAAATAAATAGACACTACGAGTGTGGATCTATATTGTGCCAATTATTCTTAATAAAAATAAACTAATATTTTCATTAATATAATAAAATTTCTAAAAAAAAATAAATACAATTGTGGATTTATATATTACCACATTGTATGCCTGTTTCAATCGAATATCTGGCGCTATAAATGAAACCAATCATGACTTTTTTTGGCGTCTTTATCAATATTTGTTGTTCATATTTATACCATTCAAAGCTGTGCACATTATTCACGACAAAATGCAGATAAGGCCACGTCTGATAGTCGGTACGGAAATATTATTGGTACTGAGATTAATTATTTCATCTAGTTTGTAAGGATTATTGATTCTGATTTTAAAGAGTAAAATCTATTATAAGAGATTAATAATACTTATCTTAACAGTGAACCAAACGTGCTAGATCGTTATTAATTATCATATCTCATTGTTAATAGTTAATACATGCAATTAAACGGAGGCTAAATATATAAATATGCAAGGAATTAGGTTAACTCAAACTCAATTCAATTATATTTAAGTCAATTAAAATTTGGGGTTAGTTTAGAATACGTGGGTTGAGTTTTTATTTAAAATTTAAATTTGATTGATTAATAATTCACAAGAAATATGTTTGAAGAGCGCGAGACATGGTGCGCAATGTGCCCTTAGCCACCCCTATGAGAAGATTAGAGATGCATCATAGCTTGTCAATAATTATATTCATTTTATAATAAGAAAAAAATCTAAAAGGGGATTCAAATTATTATCATTTTCTTAATTACGGTTAGAATTATCTAAATACCAAGAAAGGTGTAAAATTTTTTTGACTATTTTTTTAAAATAAAAATTAAAGTTGCATTCTTTAACTAATATTACTATATGACTTATATTTGTATACTGAAACTATATCATTGTGTCTAAAATTAAACGATATCGTTTTGTCTACACTAAGAAACGCGTGTGTTTCATACTCAATCAATTATAGTGCTTAACAAATTTAATAAAATAAATTGTATTTAATGAATCAAACATAGTATGACATTTTGAACTAGTCAGAAGAAATTGTGCACTCTATTTGTCAATTTTAGTAATTTTGACAGTAAGTGGGAAAATGACGATAATTGGAGGCCCCAATTTTTCCCTCATAAAAATGTATTATAAATGATAAAAAAAATCAAAAATGTTTCGAATTTCTTTTGTGCTTTGATTTACAAGATTTATTTAATAATAAGGAAGTAGTTGATCTAACTTACTTCTAAGTTGATAAATTTACTATAAATTTCTTAGAGGTGATTCACATTATAATATATAAATATAAATTTAATTAATATTCAATCCAAATTTAACTCACTAATCAATGTTACACCCCAATAAATATACATATAGGTAATGACAGAACCAAAAATTTTAAATTGAGTGTACAAATTTTTTTTATATTTTTTTTAAAATAAAATCCTATGATATTGTAATTGCTTCAGAATGTGTATAACTACAACTCATTTTAAACAATATCTTTTTTTTGAGTTATATATTTTTTTATTATATTTTTATTGATTTTGGTTGAAGTGTGTGGCTTCCAAAAGCAAAGTGTTTATGTACAATTGTGGATCACAGGATTGTGTGTGTGGTAGATGTTAAGTGGTTGTTGCAAATTTGTGTAGCTACCAAGCTCTTGTAGATTTTATAGCACATATATTATATAATACGAAAGAGAGGGGATAAAATGAAAATTGTACAGAATTTTGAACTATTAATATATAGGGGGGAAATTAAAAGGGAAAAAAAATTAAAAGAGGTTCTGAATTATCACCGTTTACCCAATTGCGGTCAGAACTATCATGATTTTCAAAAAAAATGTGATGAGAAAAAAATGAGATTGATTTCTCAGTTTTTTGTTTTATAGCACATACTGATTTTAACATCCAGTATATATTAAATTACTCTTAAGTGTAAATTTTCAAAGTAATTATAAAAGTAGTTCTTTGGTGAACATTTTGTCGGTGACATGTTCACTGTTGAACTTCAAAGATGAAGTGTTCACTAGTAAATTACGTTTGAAGGAATGTAAAATATTATTATTATATAATATTATTATTTAAATATCAATAAAAATTTGCTAAAAATAATCATTGTTCACATAAATACTTTCACTCATTAATAATTACATATTCAATCATACATATTTGCATTCCTTTATATTAATTGTAAAATAGGCCAGCATGAAACTAAACTAAACATTCATTGAAATAAGGTTAAACATTCATATATAATATATTATTTCAATTCTTGGTTTGAACTCTAAGGTCACGTTTGGTGGGAGTTGAGTAGGATTATTAATACTGACGTAATGTGTTTGTTGCAACAGAAGGATGAGTACTAATAATATTAAGTATAAATTTTACCTTTGTGAATCAGAATTAATAATATTTTCTTAATAAATGATATTATTTATCTCAATACTAATAATACTTTCCAATATTTGCTACCAAACGCGCCCTAAACATATTAAGTGACCATCCGGGCTGAATTTCTTAATTCAGCCCAACAAGACTTCTTTATTGGACAGATTTTCATTTAATTATTGTCGATAGTTAAAGTTGTGGCACATTGGTGAGACTCGCTCACATTTAATCCCTCTATTTTTTTTTACATGTTATTTAATTAAATATTTTTTGTTCATTTTTACTTATCATTTAACATTTTTCAATATGTATTTAATATCTATAATCATCTTCAAACATTAATTACTTCATGATCATAATAATAAAAAATTCATTTATCACCATTAATAATTTACCAAATTTATTTTTTACACGAATTTAAAAAAAATATTAACCACCAACTCATTAAATTTGTTCAGCCGCTAGCATTTACTTCACCTTAATCTACTCAAATTAACCTTAAACCACATGTATTAAAAGACGGAGGGAGTAATTTCATAATCCTCGTACGTATTAAATTTGACTCTCTTTAGAAAATAAATTTAGCACCTCTAAATAATATATATGATTACTTTTTTACCAATAAAAATGACACATATGATGTAATCATGCAATAAATAATATAAAATAGAATTTATAATATTCAAATTTCGTTCCGAAAATTTTATGAATGATTCTATCAGGGCCAAAGAAAATGGTTAGCACTTAGAACTATATAGCGACTCCGTTTATACTCTTTTGTTCCGTAGCATTCGGCCAAGTCGAACTATTCTAGCTCCACCTTTGGTCCCATTTGTTGGAAATTGACAGGATAATATGAAGACGGAAGAGAAAATCAATTTATTCGGAAGTTGATTAATATTAGAAATTCTATTTTAGATAGATTACTAAATTACTATTTTGAAGATTAAGAATCTTATTTGATTTAGTATTAGTACCTTATAAATAAGATGTTCTAGTGGTACGAATAAATTGAGAGACTCGGTGAGAGTCTTCCAGGAGAATTCATAAGGAATTCTTCTTGAGTGGTGTAGAATTTTTATAGATTTTTTGTTAGAGAAAACATATTCGAGATTTGAGAGGTATATATTTAAGAGTGTTGAGAGATGAATCCATTATCAATTGTGGCGTGGACGTAGACTATGTTGGCGAGCTGAACCACGTTAAAAATATTGTGTGTTTCTTTCATCTTTTATTAATATTATTGTGTGTTTGAGCGTGTTGTTTGTGTGAGTGTCTCGTGTCTTTGTTCCGCTGCTAGTGACGAAAGAGAGGAAAGACCTCTCAACCCTAACACCATTTGTAATACGTGACAAGGTCACGTTTGGTAGCGGGTATTGACAGCGGGATAAGATTATTAATACTGATGTAACGTGTTTGGTACAACTAAAGGATTATTATTAATAATCTCAAGTACAAATTTTACCTTTGTCAACAAGGATTAATAATACCTTCATAAGAGATGGTATTATTTATCCTAATACTAATAATACCCTCTTATCTTGTACTTGCTACCAAACGCACCCAAATCCCTATCATCCACGCCCCAATCTGCCCCTTAGAGGAGTATGGGCTTTTATATCATAATTTTTTTTAATTATGGTCATAACTATTTGAATGTTGAAAAAAATATATAAAAAAATTTGAACTATTTTTTTTAAAAAATAAAATTTATAGTTACATCCCTTCACTACTGCTACTTGTATGAACAAAATGATATAGATCGAGCGCACAGATACAAGTCATTTTGTTCATAGAAGTAAAATCATGTCTTTTATACTCAACAAATCATACTACTCAATAAATTTAATAAGATCAATTATATTTAATGAATCAAACCCAATATCACATCTTAAATTAGTTAAAAAATATTTATATCTCCCATTTGTTAATTTTGATAATTGAGACAATAAACAGTGACGCGATTGAGCCGGTTTTTCTTTAGATTAAAAAAAACTATTAACTTCTGAATCTGCAAATAACATTCTGATTTATAATCAAAGTTGTAAATAATATTACAAATGGGGATGTAGCTCAAATGGTAGAGCGCTCGCTTTGCATGCGAGAGGTACAGGGTTCGATCCCCTGCATCTCCATTATCTTTTTGAATTTTTCAACCAGCCCGAATTTGTATATTCTTAATTAATCCGGGTTCAATTTAAAAATCTAAATATAAATTTTTTAATGAAACGCGATTCAGTTCAAAATCTTTTTTTTTCAGCCAGCCCAAATTCGATGTATTTTTAATTAGTCTGATATAGTACAAATTATCACATTGCACCCAAACAGGTCCACAAACCATTCAAAATTAACAAATATATATTTTTTAAATTAAAATGAACAAAAAAGGACAGAAATACAAATTATTTTGTATGTTTTTATTTTTTTTAAATTTTCAGGCAATTTGAGGAGTTAGTAATATATTTTGAACTTAAAAATCAGAA
>NQLW01000012.1:613306-633512 GCA_002312845.1 Kalanchoe fedtschenkoi
CTGCTTTATTGTTCTTGTGTTGCTAGTGTTGGACACAGCTGCGGGGATATGGTTAGACAGAAACGGTCTTGTTACTACACGCTCTAGTAAGGGACAGGCTGAGTATGATCCTGCTGTTGAACTTATGCGCCGTTGTCGCCATGCTGCTGCAGCTGTTGGTGGTCGGATATATGTTTATGGAGGTCTTAGAGGAGGTACACAAGAATACAATATATCGGGGCATCCACCTGGACCAAAACCCATAACATTTTCACTTTCAGTAAAACATTAGATGAAGTTGCAATTATTACAGTTTTTTCCTCAAATCTTTCCCTTTCCTGCAGAATTGCTGCTTGATGATATGCTCGTTGCAGAAAATACGCCATTTCAAGCTGATAATGATTCACCAATGTTGGTTTCTGAGATATCTTCACCCATAACGAGTCCCAAAGGGAATAGACCCGATTCACTGTTTTCTTCTTCAGAGTTGGATGCAAATGTAGATGCCAGATCGGAGAATGATTCATCTGGTGGATTGAGGTTGTTCAATACCCTTGTGTAGCATGGTGATAGTTCTATGTTTTTACTTCTAATGCTTAGTAGGTTAACTATTACTTTTCTTTGTAGTACGCACAAAAACTCGCTGGAGAAACTAAGGGAGGCTTCAGCTGCTGAAGCTGAGGCTGCTAGTGCTGTATGGCAAGCTGTGCAGGCCTCATCCTCCCCCCCAGCTGAGGATATGTCATCTGATGAAAATGTCCAGGCAACTACTTCTGATGGAAGTGATGACGATGTAGATGTCTGGCTTCACCCCAGAGCTGTACGAAACCATCTGATTCACCCTTCATAAATTTACATGGCATCATATTTGTATATTGACCTGCTTGAAAATCATGATTTCTATATTCCACAGGTTGTGGTTGCAAAAGAAACAGTGGGGAACCTTGGTGGCATGGTGAGACAATTATCATTAGATCAGTTTGAAAATGAGAGCAGACGAATTGTTCCTGTGAATAATGACACGCCTTATCCTAACAAACGTTTCACTAGGCAGAAGTCTCCTCAAGGATTGCATAAGAAGGCAAGTATCAAGTCTAGCATGAAATATTAACTATGCAACTTTTCAGTGACACTATTTAGCTTTCTTGCAGATAATAGCACAGTTGCTCAACCCTCGGCATTGGAAAGCTCCTGCAAATCGAAGGTTCTTCTTGGATTCGTACGAAGTTGGAGAGTTGTGTTATGCTGCTGAACAGATATTTATGCATGAACCAACAGTGCTTCAGCTGAAAGCCCCGGTAAAAGTTTTTGGTGACCTTCATGGACAATTTGGCGACTTGATGCGTCTGTTTGATGAATATGGATTCCCTTCTACCGCAGGAGATATAACGTGAGTTTTCAATTAATTGAGACCGACCACATATGAACTCTCATTCTTGAAATCTGTTATAGTTCTTTTCTTCTGCATATCTTGTAGCAAGTCTCAGTTCTTGTTTACTATGAATTCATTTTATAAATACTTTTACATAAGCTGACATTAATAAAGACAGTTGAAATGATATGGTCTTATGTCATCATCATTAATAGAAATGTTTAGTTACACGTTGTGCACAAACCTTGCATAAATGTTCTGTTCAATAGTCAATTTTTGTTTCTTTTATCACAGTTATATAGATTATTTGTTCTTGGGTGACTATGTCGATCGAGGACAGCACAGCTTGGAAACAATCACACTGCTCCTTGCTCTGAAGGTAGCGTCACATCCACCATTCCCTGAAACTTTATTTAATATTTTACGTGTTATGATTCACCCTCCTTTCATGCGAATCTGCAGATAGAATATCCAGAAAATATTCACATAATTCGAGGAAACCATGAAGCTGCTGACATAAATGCCCTTTTTGGTTTTCGCATCGAGTGCATTGAGAGAATGGTACGATCAACACCCACACCCTTTGCTTGGTTATCGGTCCCCTATTCTGTTTCATCTTGAAACTCGGTTCATATAACAACATCCTCTGTAGGGAGAGAAGGACGGAATATGGGCATGGACACGATTTAATCAACTTTTTAACCACCTTCCACTCGCTGCTTTAATCGAAAAAAAGATTATTTGCATGCATGGTGGTATAGGAAGATCTATAAACTCTGTTGAACAGATAGAAAAGCTAGAAAGGCCGATCACAATGGATGCTGGATCTGTTGTTTTAATGGACCTTTTATGGTACCCCCTTTATCATCCTCGTGCATCTTCCATTTTTGTGCGGTTTGCTGAATATTGATTTGGGTATTGGCACATCTATGTGTAGGTCGGATCCAACAGAAAATGACAGTATAGAAGGGTTGAGACCAAATGCCAGGGGACCTGGCCTAGTCACTTTCGGGGTATGTGTTTAACTAAATGAATCTTTATTGAGAAATTTTGTGCACTTTTTTGTTAGACATGGCTGCTTAATTTTTTTTTGTGCCTGCTGCAGCCTGATAGGGTGTCGGATTTCTGTAAGAGAAACAAATTGCAACTCATTATAAGAGCCCATGAATGTGTAATGGACGGTTTCGAACGATTTGCTCAGGGTCAACTTATAACATTATTTTCTGCTACAAATTATTGTGGTAAGTAAAAAATTCTGTGTTGGCTCTCTCGGAGCACTGCAAGCTGACTAACCAAAATATTTGTATATAGGAACTGCAAACAACGCTGGAGCGATACTAGTTGTTGGTCGAGGATTAGTCATTGTTCCAAAACTGATCCATCCCTTGCCCCCACCTGTACAATCCCCTGAAATGTCTCCAGAGCGTGCCGGTGATGACCAATGGATGCAGGTAAAGACATTTCTAATATAGAATTGTGAATATTAATCACAGGTTTTATCAGTTTTCATTTGTTGCTTTCTAATCTCCGGCTGCAGGAACTCAATGTTCAAAGGCCACCCACTCCCACGCGTGGTCGTCCACAACCAGACCATGATCGGTCTTCACTCGCATATATATGAAGCTTCGGTATTTATCCAATCATGGGGTGAAGTTACTCCCTCAAGTGCAGCCTTGCATATATATATATGATGATTTGATGATATGTTGCCAGTGATAAGTGAAGAAACTGCTACTAGTCCCAGCGCGGAATCCTTGAATACAGAGCTCTCGACTTGGCTGCCTTGTCCGTTAGTGTATTTATATATGTAGCATGATGAGTTATATGAAAAGGTTTTCAACAGATTTTTCACAGCACAGAAGAGCAAATATGTAGCATTTTTAAACTCTGCTGCTACATCGATGATGCTTGACTTGCTAAAACTCATATTTGAGTCAGACATTATCTCAGAAGTGTCTAGCAACTTCTTTAGTCAGCCTATTTCTTTAACCACTTCATTTGCTCATGCTCTGGGGCCTCCACACTGTCTGTGTAGCATGGCAAAACCGAGCTTCCAATCTTTCCTGAAAATCTGATTGATTTGCCAGAAATCATGTAGCTGCAATTCTGTCTGCATGAAGCTTCAGCCACACCTCAACATCAATACAGAATGAAAAGCCAAGCAGGATTCAGATCATGGGTGGGAAAATGCGAGAATGGGTGGACAGAACGGCTTCCTGGACATACTTTTCCGGGTTATTTGGATCAGGGCTCCACTTGATCTCACTCAAGTTGGGCGTCTCGACGAATACCTTGCAGAACTCTCCAACCTTCTCCGCCTTCCCTCTCTTGCCCGATCTGAGCACGAGATTGGTCCTGTGGTAGGAGAATATCCCATTGCTCAAACGGATGATGTCTCCGCGCTCAAAAGCCTCGCACTCGTCCCCCCACAGCAAGAAGTGGACTGCAGCAGTCTCGTCGGCCACGAGGGCCAGGCATGTCTTGAACTGGCCTTCTTGCGCAGGTCTCGCTTTTTCTAGCAGAATGAAGTTGACGTTGATGTTGTTCTTGGCCGCTGGAACTATGTCTTTCAGCTGCACCGGCGTCGCCATCCAAGCCTAGCTGCTCCTGACCGGGCTGTGTTCAAACAGCAGATCATCAAAACACAGAGCCAACCAGAGACACATACATACGATGGAAATAACATTAAAAAAAAAAAACACAGCAATGCACGTTCAGTTGGTGACAAGTTTAAGAGTTGAACGTTCGTTCAGGCATATCATCAAACAGTTGGCAGTCAGATATAACAAAGCTTCTTCTGGGGTTTACCCACAAGTCGAGCATACGTACATCTTTTGGGTTACCCGACAGCGCCTACTGTGAATCCGAAGTCGGTAATTGCTTGCTGCTGTGCGAGGAGCGAAACTTGAATATGTCGCAGTTTCTGATTTGTTCTTCAACGGCCATTCAGTAAACTGCTTGCTTACAAAAAGATAGGGGTTAACGAATTGGTTCGGTTCGATTCGGTTGTTAATAAAAAATCAAATCAAATCATTGATAATCGGTTTGAGAAATTTGAAGCCGAATCAAGTCTTTAGTTTTAAAAAACCAAACCAAATCAAACCATTTGGTTCGCTTAATTTTTTTTCATGAACTTTATTGACTAACTTCATATAAAATTCTAATCAAGTCTTTCAGTCTTTTGTATCAAGTAGTTAAATCTTCTTTAATTCAAACAAATTTTCTTTGTAATTTTCCATCTAATTTTTATGTAGTTTTTCATTACCAATAATACCCTCTTATCTTATTCCGCCTAATAAAGGAGCGCAAAGCAATCAATGTCTTGCTAAAGCTAGCAAACTATAACCTTGATACTTGATACTAGATATTGAGTTTCAATTATACGATATTTTTTTTTCAATTTACCATTTCTCTATATTTTGTTATTCTTTGTATTTTTTTTATTTTCAATTCTACCATACTTGAAGAAAATTATAGCTAGAAAACTGCGGTTTCAAACTGTTGGTTGTATAATCGTGGTTTAAAACTGTATTTTTTTAAAGAAAACCACATTTGTGAACCACGATGTAAAACTGTGATTTTTTTTTAATAAAACCACATTTGTGAACCATGATTTTTTTAAGAAAACCACAGCTTAAAATCATTGATTTAATTTTAAGAAAATTTGCGATTTTCTTCAAATAGGATAGAATTGAAAATAAAAAAGAGAGAGTATAAAGAATAACAAAATATACAAAGAATGGTAGTTTGTAAAATAAATCTAATCATGCATGCTTTTGATGAGTTTGCACACCTTCACTTCTATCCATAGTTATTAAAAATAAATCCGGATCATACCTGTTAGTTCTATCGGTTGGATCGAGAACCGGCCGATTTATAAATTCATATCAAATTGCATAATGAATCAGATAAAACCGGATAAATCAGCTGGATTATTATGAAACCATTTAACCAGAGTGATTATGATAAATCAGTTCATTATAAATAAAGAGTTAATTGAATATTAACTGCAAATGAAAATTTGAATATGTCTGTAGTGGGATTCAATCGAAGGTGCCACAAATACTAAAGTGTTTTTACGCAACAAGCTACCTAATATTTCATATATTATAATTATTATATAATTGGACTGACAATCAAACCGATTTAAACTACCATTTCAATCGGAAAACCAGAGCTATGACCTATTTAGTCTTCAGTCCGGTTATGATAGCTGTGCTTCTACCTCTTCATCCCTTCAGAAATCTGAGAGTGAGTTGCATTCATACTCTTGCTCATTTAGATGGTCATGTAAGAATATATGCATAATTTACATTTGTAAGAATGTATGTATGTTTATATTTAGTTCCATCAAACTTTCTTATATTCTCCCTTTCTACTCATTTCCCCCAAACCTAAAAAGCCTTAAATACATTTGACATGGATCAAATATGCATTTTGGAGGTGATTAAGAAACTGAAGAAAACTGTTACTTTACATGTTTCTTCTGAACTTGAAAAATTACTGAAACATGTTTCTTCTAAATCTAAATGACGCCAATGATATGGCCAACACAACAGCCAATGACTGCTACTCCCAGATAAACAAAATACCACAGTTTGGTTGGTGCACAGACAAACTCTTCTTGCCCACCCAGAACCGGATTGATTCATGCAACTAGAAGCAGGCTGCAATTGGGTTTCTGGTTTTCATTTTCGTTGCTGGGGCGGTTGGGGACGCATTTTCCCCACATCCCAAACCACACACATGGCGCCCAGCTTTTTTACAGTCTCCTCGAATGTGTCTCCCGTTGCTTCCGATGGGAATGGAACCCTACCATGCTTGCTGACATCACCTGTGAGCTCTGTGACGTCAATGACACAGGTGCACGATTCCAGCAGCTTCCTTCCGAACCACTCGCCTTGGAGTTGGTGTACCTTTCCCTTGCCTATCTCCTCGCCTAGATCGTTTATCAGTGAAACGTTGTGACCAAGATCCCATGCATGATGACCTTCAGCTAGCTGGGTACTACTACCGGTGATGATATTTGGTGTTTTAGAGGCTCTTGCAGATGCGGATGAGGAGCCACTGATGCCCTCCGCTGGGTTTTCGGGTGAGTCTCGTAGACCTGAAACTGATCCTCCTTGCTTTTCAAGAAAGCCCATTTCACCATCTGGTCCCACACGGACATCTTTAGCAGCAGCGCGGGCAAGCCTAGCTTTTCTGTTGTTCAGCCTGATAAGGCAAATACATATTATTAAGATGTTACAGAAAAAAGCCGAAGAAAAAAAAAAAAGAAACCAACAATGATACATGCCCACTCCTCACCAATTCTTTAGCTGGGATGAAGTGACCTCTGAACCCTGCATGAGTAGAAAGAGCACAAAATTACACACCCAGCTCATGTCAAATTATACGACATTGAATGAGTTTCAAGCTTACACACATATGAACATAATTTGTCAGCCCAAGACTGTATAGAAGCTGCCTTTCTTTGCATATCTGGTTCTTCTAAGAGAGCCTTTTCAATCACTGAAATTTGTTTTTCATTCATTACAGATCGCTTGCGCTTCCTCGGTCGGTTCTCCTCACTCCGAAGGGTCCTAAGATAGTCATTGTCTTGAAGACCTGTAGACCCACTTTCAGCAACACGCTCACTGGCGTGAGGGAACTCATTGTTATCTGACTGATCAATACAGTTCTTTCCTCTTGTGTTGTACGAATCTGATTCGCTGGATTCGTCATTTTGAGGACAAATGTCAACCTCCATCAGAAAATTTTGATTATTTTCGGCTCGAGTTGCGGCATTCTCTGAGACTTGTTCTTTCCTGCTATCCACTCCATTTTCATGTTCCCGAGCTAGAAGTACCTGGTTGCCGTTGCTCTGAGCTTCCTGGGAAATGATTAATATTTCGCGTTCCATAGTAAGGATCAAGCATTAATTGGATTATTTTGCATCTAAAAGCTTGAGACATATTTTTAGGCAGCATATGATTATTCCATTGAGACAAAATGCTGACTAATAACTCAAGTGTGTATAAGCGCTAGAAATTGTGCGTGACGAAGTATGAAGTATGAACCTGGAAGTGACCATTGATGTCCAGTTTCGGAAACTTATCCCATGATGATATGCTATCAAATTTACTTTCCTGCACAACATTACATTCAGATTGAATAATGCTCTAATAAGAAACAACAATTTACATGATGTAACATTATGCAGGTGTGCATTTAATTTGTGAATCATCAACAGCTACAAGGTTTAGGTGGTACTGCAGGTCGAGCTTCAAATTCGTGCGGAGGATTCAGTGTCTGCAGTTGGTCGAAAAACGCACTGCAATCAAAAAGTAAAATATATGCAGTAAGATTCCAAGAACTCACAACATTTGTCCCAAAGCAAACTAGACAATTCCTCTTGAAAAAAATACTTAAAAGTGACAATAGGCTGTGACTCATAAATCAACTATAAATTCAAAAATACTACAAAATGGAGTGACAGAATGATAAACAAGGAAGACTGGGATGCAGCTAAAAATTACCGAAAGAGCTGTATATCATCTTCATTTACAAAACTCGGAACCAAAGATTCAGCATGCGCCAACAAGGAACCTTCACATAAAACATTGGAAGATTATGGTTGAAAAAAGGATATCAATAGTCTATTTGTTTTTGTTATTTCCCCTTTGGGTAAAGAGACTGGAATTTACGAAGATTCTTATGAACGGTCCCAGCTTTTTGTGCATATGCTTGAGAAGCTTTAGGTAGATCCTTGAACGAGCACTCGTAGAACTTATTAAAGAAAAGATTCTTCTCATTAGCTGTGCAGAGACCAACATAGTATGGTTATCAGTTAATATAATGAGTTAATCTAGTTACTGTATATCAGTGTGGAACTGACCTTTACAGACTTCTGGGCCGAAAAAATGAAGATTTGCAATAATTTTGATCAATAAAGATGTCTTGTAATGTGCATGTGAAGCCTGGGGCAAGCTATTCTGTATGAAGTTCGATTCAGAATATGTTGCATTTAGCAAGCCTAAAGATGAAAAGGAATCCAGGATCCATCCAGCAGCGGCAAATGGATCAAACTCAAGAGAAACGTCTTCTTCTCCTAATGGCGGAACAGATGAACACCATGCAGATAAGAACTCTCCATGAGGGTATGAAACAACAGCTGTCAGAACTTCTGGCTGTAAGTACATACAACAAATCAGTGTTACAGAAAGCATCTTAAAAAATAAAATAGCATTCAAATTACTACGGGGAGTTATCAAGGACAAAAACAATGATAAGTTTTCAGGTTGGAATGAACTTACAAAATGTATAGCTATGTAAGATCTAAAATTTGAATCATCAGATAACATGTCAACTAATCGCAATGCATTAGGTTGTAAGAGTCCCATCGGGTATGGTTTCTCAGAGCAAGGATCAGGAGGCCTGAGATCTCTACTTAAAGCCTTCTTCAATACTTCAAGAACCTGCATCAAGACAACCATGTCTAAACATCAATTATAAATTTCTATCATAATCCTATCTGTGAAGTCTTATGAGAAACATTGAAGTATTGAGTCTTTCGTGCGGCAGATCAGGGTATAGCTTCAACTACTGAATGCATAAATAATCAGAGTTTACAACATGATGGAATCAGAACGGCATGATCAGAGATAATGACATGAAATCAAAATTTTGAACCGGAACTAACCTCCAGTGCAATATCCTTTGCAACTTCCAGGCTTTTGGGGTAACTAGCAACCTCATCCAAGTAGGATGGGCTTTCCACTTCACATAGTTGCAAAAGCTGCAAGAGACACAGTGTTACGAGATTATTCATTCATTACATACTGATAGCCATATGCCAACAATCACTTTATGACAGAATCACTGATTCGGTTCCACTTTGCACTATCAGGTCCGTTACTTGAACTTACAATTGATATTATTTTAGACTTCAGCCGAGAGACAGCTGCGACCACGGCAGCACACTCCAAAAATGAACAAAGTTTGAGATTCAGTATGGACCGGGCAAGTGGAAGAATACCTTCTCTGCATACTTCCTGGAAGAATAGTCATATTGTGTTATTATGATTATTAGAAAAGACTAGGTAAAATTGAAATTAACGACAGGTGGTGCAATTTAAGTATATCTTGTAGTTTGTGATCAAAATAACAGAAGCTCAGATACACTATTGTTAGATTGAGGACATAATAAAGTTACAAGTTTATAACCTTGTTTTTTAGTATACGTTCTCGAAAAAGTTTTTGATGGCACAGAGACGCAATAAGCTGCAAGGAAGCCTCACATTGCTGACTGAGATAATTTACACTTTGCTCTGCCGTAGAACTGGTGCTTAGATCATGAGACTCTGATGAAAGGGTTTTTTGAAGAGACCTGATGTCTAAACGAACCACTCTAAAAGCCACATCTATGAACTTGTCCACCTGTTACATTAAGTTTAACATCTAGAATAGAACTGAAATTTCATAGTAAATAAAGTTATCGGGAAGAATGAAGCACATTATGAAGAATAAAAATAAAGAATATCTTCTTTCGAATTCACTGTACATCATCATAATTTGGCTAATAATAAGAAAGATTTAAACACACCTTTGGGTGGGCAACTAATATTTGGGCAAGTTCATGCCAGTGCAATGAGAGAATTTGCGGTAACAGATATAGATAACAAGTTGCAAGAGCTGATAGAACAAGGGCTAGTGACCCCCAGTCTTGATATTCCTAAATCACATTGGCAGGAGAAGTCAACCAAATATGATCACCATCGCCCTCTTAACTTTGCAGAGCAATCGAAAGCAGATGCAAAAAGTTGATCTTGAAAACTAACCTGTCTATTAGAAAGAACAGTGAGGGTATAGAAAACTAAATCTATCAGCTGTTCCGACGCTTTTAAATCATCGAGTAAAATCTGCAGTCATCAAAAAAATGAATAATGAGTAATGATTAAGGGGGAAACTGCAAGAGCAAATAAAACATCATAAACTTTAGAGACAATGCAAATCAGATCAACAATAATATAAACATTGGAAGATTGCACAAAGTTGTCAACTAATTAACCAAACTGACACTTCAAATTGGTGTGACCGAAAACTAAGTATATATGAGAACTGCTTCAAATATCTGGCAACCTGCTCAAGTTTGGAGTGGCGAGTTGCTAGATCATACAAAGTATGTAACAGACGACCACCACATAACATATATTTGAACAGGTCTTCATCTCTACGGGATGCCACCAACTTTGAAATAAGGTGCACTGGAAGAAGCTGTGCAAGTCTTTCTAAATTAATCTGAAATCAACAAGCCAGGTTTATACAAAATTCAGATGGCACCTGTGCAAATGAATGAGCATTTAAATGCTTTTGACCTTTAGAGTGGACCCTTTTTCTGTAGTATGCTTCAGGGTAAAATCTTCACAGTCCTTCAGGGACTTATCAAGCTCCTGAGGAGTAAGCCGATGCAACTCTTTCACAGCTGTTACCAAGTCAATTACCTGTTCATGAAAGAAAAAGAAAAAGAAAAATCATAAACTATGACATCAGAAGGATAAGTAACCTGTTCTTTAAAGGAAATCATCATCATCAACAACGTATAAGCATTATGTAGTTTACTCCGGGGAGTAAGTCCAAACCGCCAAATCATTGAACCAAGTTGTGATTGTTACAATTTTCCATGACAATCAAACACAACTTCATTTTTAGTCTTCATTCCATCCCTCAACTTTTCGAGAACCAAACGGGGAGTAATTGTTTTCAGAGGGCCATGGAACACTGAGAATTTTGACTTAAGGCCATAATGGAAAAGACAAAAAGAAGCCAAGACCCAAATATCATGCAGACTTATAGCTATACATACATGTCTCGGCCTCACTATCTCAATAACAAAGTTGATCGACTGTGGTAAGCTCTGTCCAATGGATTCCGGATATTTCAACTGAAAACCACTTTGGAAAGGACAAAGAAGACCAAAATATCATGTAGATTTAAACTATGCGTACACCTCGTGGCCTCACTATCACAATAACAAAGTTGTTTGATTATGGTGAGCTATGTCAAACGGATTCCGGATAACTTTTATCAATAAAAGACATAAAGAATTAATGAGGAACATGAGGGAAGGCAACAAACATCAATTACTAGGAGGCAGCTAACCAAATTAAACCGTAAATAGATGTAAGTAGATAATATAGAGCCACAAGTTTTGCAAATGGCAGCAGATAACTGACACTCCTAGGACAATATATTAAATAAATAAATAAATAAAAGTACAGTTATTACTAACTTGGCCGCATCTGCTAGATGTCTCTTCTTTACTAATTCTCATTGCATAAAATCTGCAGGAGAGACAGGAAAAACAATCAAATGTCAAAAAAGCACCTCCATGCACGATATAGTTCCACTAACTTTAGATAAATCAGGTGATCATGAAAATGAAAAAGATATCAAAAGATAGAACTACAAGAATCATATCAAGAACTGACCAAGACTTCTTAAATTTTTACACTAGCAGCCGCTCATTGAAAGGTTTCACAGCAACCTCTTGGAACCCAAACCGGCCTAAATCCTACTAGGTCATTAAAAGGAACCCAACCACGGTAGTGACAGGCCTCAATTCAGTAATGAAAGAATAATTTGACTTCGACGAATCCTTATAAACAGCCCTAGCCAGACACATGTTTGAACATGGCGGACTAAGCTTATGAGCTGTTAACACTCAGACTCGAGACTGCTCAAACTACCATTTGCAGTTGCAGAGACGAAATTAGGATGGAAATATAAAAACTCCAAGAATCAACAGAAAAGAAAGAAAAAAAAATAACCAACCCAGAAACAACCTTCTCGCACACGTTCAACCTCAAGAAACAAATAAACAAACAAATTAAAGCGCAAGCCCTAGAAAGAACGATTTCATAACGCGATTAAACGACCGCCCGTGGATAAAATCGAAGCAAAGCAACGTTAGGGCATTTTTGAGCTGTAGCGAGTGAGAGCACACAGAGCTGATAATAAATGAACGAATAGACGCAATATGGCCTGACCTAAGCGACCCCAGCTTCGATTCGGGCACGCGGGCACCAGCGCGTACGGTAGGCAGAACAGCGCGAAGCGTTACATGAATATGCGGGAGTTCGAGAGTAGTAAGATGATGAAATCAGTCGGTGTCGGTGTCGGTGTCGGTGGCGGGGTTGGAAAGTGAGGAGGTGGTAGCGGCAGTGGTATGCTACGACTGTGCGCCGGAGTGCAGACCTCAACCTCCACGTCGTCGCCGGAGAAGAGGCATCGCTTCCGCTGCTTCTTTTTTTCACAATTGTTCATAGAGCTGCGTTGTATGGTGTTTTTATTTTTGTTTAATTCGAAGGAAAATAACAAAAATGAACTCTCAAATTTATCATCGAAAATCTATTTAGAAAGCACACGTGATAACTGATATATAAATTAGGGTTAAGAGCGGTTAAAAAAATTATTCTACGCGATTTTAAGAGGTTTTATTGTGCATATTAGAAATGAGATAATATTATTTATGTTATTATAGTATTTTTAATTTAACATAAGAATGAGTATTAATAATATATTGAATAAAAATTACTTTTCGCAATATTAATACAATGGGTTCTTATTTATATGAGTAATAATAATACATTTTTATAATGAAAAAAGGAACTCTACTTGACATAGTAGAAAATACTCTATATAAGGAGACGAAAAGATTAATATGTCTCGATTTAATTGGTTTTCAATGTTGTTATAATATGTACAGTATGGGGGTGAATCAGGTGAAAATCAATTTGGATTTGTAAACTGTGAATCAT
This sequence comes from Kalanchoe fedtschenkoi, assembly GCA_002312845.1. NCBI lineage: Eukaryota > Viridiplantae > Streptophyta > Magnoliopsida > Saxifragales > Crassulaceae > Kalanchoe > Kalanchoe fedtschenkoi. Next base: position 626,456 of record NQLW01000012.1, read on the forward strand.
CATTGATCATTGATCCATGTTTCATCTGACAGTTATGATTTTTTTTTAAATTTGTTATCTATTTTTTTAAAAGATAATTAAACTCTTATTTGATGGGTGATTGGATTTCTTGCATAATTGACTCCTTAAAATATAGAATTAAGCATCTTTTTTTTTCTCTTTCCCTTGTTAGATTTGCTACATAATTTTTTCTCTTTCTTCTATTTTTATGATTTAATTTTTTGACATAACATTTTTCTTATTATTTTTAATGCGCATGTGATGTTTTATATATTTTGGTGCACAATTTCATCTATGTGCACTGGTGCACAATTCAAGCTATATGTACCGGTGCACAATTCAGTCCAGGTGCACATTTTGATTTTTGGTGCACAATTCAAATCTTCAATGCACAATTTGAATTCTGTTTCTTTTATGATTATTTTCAATAAAAGATTCACTTAATATGATATCATGGTGAACTATTTCCAAATCTAAGATAGTGCACTGTTTGTTTGATACTTAAAAAATGTGCACTAAAATTCATTCATGCACCATTAAACCCATAAATTCATACACCTAAAATAAAGACGGAAGATCTGTTTTAGATCCTCCACAATTAGTGATTGTAGGGATGATAAGTTTCATCGTTATTCAAATGAGGACCAGACAGTGGAGTTGCGTTATCGAAGACAACAAATGCTTCTAAATTACCGGTCCACCTGAAAAGACCTGATAAGGATTCATCACTTTGTTGTGCCTTTTGACATGAATATTGATACACAAAAATATGAGTTGCTCGAGTTTGATACAGAAGTATCCACTACGACATGAAGATTGGAGACGCTGAATATGATCGTGTATGTACGAGATTAGATTAAAAGATATGTTGATCAACAAGAGAGAGCAAATAAAAGAAGAAAAGATATGGTAGAGAGATAAAATAGATGATTACTGATTTTTTATAGATAAGCATATGCGTAGATTTAGGGAAAAAATTTACCTAATTTAATGAAGATAAAATCAGGTATTATCTAATAAAAAATAAATAAATCATGATCCATTGAATGAAACAAAATCAATGGATATTAATAGTTCACAGTTTATAAATCTAAAGTGATTTTCATTTGATCCACATTCTGTACAATATTGTCATAAACTTATGAAAGAGAAAAAATAAAAATACAACTCACCTACTTTGTAGCTAATTTTTTTTATATTATTTCTCTTTCATCTAATAATGACCAAAATATCCATATTTATATCAATATAAAATCCAATTAAGTGAGGGAATATTAGTATTTTTACTTGCTGATGTATAATTTTTCTTCTACGCTGTCAAGTAGAGTCCAAAAGCCCTTTTTTAATATATGTTTTTACAAAATGTGCACTAAGAGTTTTAGTATTTTTAGTTTTTATGATCTTAGGTTTTTAGGTTTAGAGTTTCACATTTTTAGTGTGCTCATTGGTCTGTTTTTGAGTTTTTTAAATATCTCAAAAACACTAAAAATTTAAAATTATTAAATCTAAAAAATATTGTTTACCTTTCACCAAATTGGGAATAAATGGATACTCAAATCATGGTTTCGTTCTAAGTCAATGAGATATCAGTGGGTGGCTTAGGACACAAAACTCATATTCAGAGGAGTTAGACAGTTTATTATTTTGTTTTGTGAAAATATAAGCTTCACCCACAATTATATCAAACATAACTTTATTATTATTATTATTTAATATTATATATAAGTTTTTTAAAAAAAACTTTTCACTCTCTCTAATTTTTTATTAGCCATTGGGCTGAGAGATTTTTTTTTTGGAAGTCATGCTTTCAAGAGATGGTGGGTCACTATATCACACGATTTTGAAAAATATTTTTAAAGTATTGATGATTGTCTTAATCCCAGTTTCAACATGATCTAGAAAGGCTTTTCGAAGCTTTTCAAGGTTTCAATCCAAGTTACCAGACTAAACCAGAAAGAATTCATACTAATATGCAAAGAAATCAAATCACTTGAATGAAGCAGTAAACATCTAGTAAAGCTCAAATTTTCGGAATTTTTTTTTTGGATTATATCATCGTGTGAGATTGACTAAAAAAGAAAACAAAAAATGATGAAAAGTCTCGAAACTCCATTAACACTAAATTTGACTATATCAAACACTAAGTTATGTTTTTCCCGCTCTACACTAGAAATCATAGATGTCCTCACAGTTCATAAGCATACATCATAAGTAAGAGGAGTAAGTAGGGAGACAAAGAACCTAAAAATTAGTTTGGTCCAACTGTACGCTTACTGACCAGATCGGGCGCACGGTTTATCTCTTCTTGCACGCGATTTACTGTTAACATCATGAGAGCTGTCTTTATTAAGCCACGCGCGTGGCAGTGTTCCATCTGCGTACGGCGCCTCCTTTGCAACTTCAAATTTTTACGATTTTTCCGTAAAAATCTCACACTATGACTTTGTCATAGTGTTAAATACTCAACGAAAAATAATATAAGTGGGTAATCATATTAAGAAAACATAGATTCCTAATTAAACTAATATAAATTAAGAAATTAAAAACAAGTTGCTTCTCGACAAGCGCCCGTCTTAGGCTCAAAGAAATCTCAATTGCGTGAGGGCACAAAACTTTTTCTCATGACCGCAGTCACAGAATCCATCCATGTGGTTCTAGTGGCAGTAACTGCTTTAGAATCATGTAGTCTAACTTATCCTTATTTGCAATAATTGGTTTAACACAAGCTGGTACGAAACAAAGCTCTCCAAGAATAATATGCAGGTGGACTCGATCATCCTTTTCATCCAATTTAATCACATAAAAATCTACAAGAATGGGTAAGCGGTTCACCTGAACTACAACATTCTTTACAATGCCCAAGGACTGCGTATGAGAGAGGTTAGCCAATTAAAATTTTTTATAGCATGCCTTAAGTGACCTTAACCTTAAAGTGGAATATATAGAATAAGAAATATCATTAACTGTTGCATCTAAATCTATCATGCAGTGATCAATGTGCTTATTTCCGATAACGCATGGAATTTTAAAGTTACATGATGTCTTTAGTTTTTGAGATACCTGAAACTTTTGGCTTTGTGGACTTTTGAGGATTCTTTCATTTTGGAATAATGAAGTCCTGTATCAAATTATTAGCAATCGGAGTCTGCGTCTAAAGCTTATCATGTCCTGAAGTGGTGGGCTCGAAGAAGTCATCTAAATATGGTTCAATGAAAATCAACCCTTCTGGAGAGCTTGCACGCTCGGGTAGTTTCCACTCTGCGCGTGGTTCAACGGGCAGTTGCTGTAGTAGGTCACCAGATTCTTCATTTTATTCACTCTCATACTCTAGTTTCTACACTATTGAGGGAAACAATTCAGGTGACTCAGATGTACATATGGAACTATGAGGATTAATGAGACTGCTGCTAATTCATCCAACTCATCTTCATCATGGTTCTGAGTGAGCTCTTTAAACATCTCCGAGACGATATGGTAAATGATTTCTATGGAACATATGGTCGTATTGACTGATGGGTTTCATAGCATCATAGATGTTGAAGTATGTGATCTCATTGTCAAATTCCATAGATAAAGTACCGTTGGCCACATCAATCTTTGTCATTGTCGTAACCATGAATGGGGCTCAAGATAAGTGGTGAAGTGTTGATGTGTCTTGCATCTTCAATGCGTAGAAATCTGCAAGAAAAATTAGATAATCTATTTGCACTAAAACATCCTTAATGACCCCCTAACGGGTGAACGCAAGAATAGTTAGCATATATGTCAGTGATTAGCTTTCTTAAAGGGTCCTAAAAATAGGATATTGCTCAAAACAAACCAAAAAATAGGGTACTGTTAATATAAAACAATGAAAAGAAGGTATTCTTGAAATAAATGCTTAATGAGCCTACTAATTGACCTTGAAAATCATTCACAATCAGTCCAATTTTTTTTCATCGCACTCTATTTGACTGCTCAGGTAGTCTGAGTTATAATTAAAAAAGCGATAATAGTTCAAGACTCTTTAATATTTTTATTTTTAAAAAATTATAAATTCATTAAAAATAATTTTACTCCAGAATTGAGCAAACAGTTGAATCAATTGATAGCTCAGTCTGAAGGGGTAGTTTATCTCGGTTCCTAAATGAATTTAGATGTTGTTCTTTAAAACTAAGTGTTGAATGCCTTGGTATAATTATAATCAAACCATTTCTTATTGCTGAATGATTTACTTTATTTGTTCACTCACTTTTTAAACATTTAAAACTAAAATACAGTTTGATTGAATTAACATACGTAAAATATATTTATGATATTTCTAATCGGCATATGAAATTTGATTCAGATCTAAATAATTTAGAAATTAATAATTAATTAAATCGACTTTACAAATTATCAATCATAACAAACAAACATTTAATATAATAAAAAAACCACGAGCTGAGAATAATAAAACAACATATTACTCGAGATTCGAGAATTGTTTTTTTAGACGAGCAGGTCCAGCCAGTTGTAACGAATTAAAACTCCAAGGGTCAATGTGTAATAAACATTAACTTAATTCAACCTCTATAACTCCATCCTTCGCTAAATCTCTGATAAACCCTAACAACCTCGAAGCGCGATCAGGCATGGCGGACGCAAAGCCCTTCCACCGCACGACGCCGAAGCTCAAAACCAAATCCAAAACCCCATCAAAAACTCCGGAATCCAAGTTCTGGGCATCCTTCAAAACCCACCAAATCCCTGATCTCATCTCCTCGGTGACCTCCATAGCTTTCAACCCAGCTCAGCCGCACGATTTCGCCGCCACTTTCTCCGCCTCCCTCTCCATTTTCTCCTCAAAGGAACTGACTTTAAAGCACACTATTTCCTCCCCCTTCAAGGACGTGGCCTACTCCGCCTCGTACCGATGCGACGGGCTGCTCTTGGCTGCCTCGTGTCAGTCAGGTAATATTCATGTTTTGAGTAGTGCTAAGAGAACGCAGCTCAGGCTCCTGAAGGGGCACACCAGGCCTGTTAGGCTAGCTAAGTATCCGGTGATTGATGATAAGGTGCATTTGTTTTCCGGGGGTGATGATGCCCTTGTTAAGTATTGGGACGTGGTGTCTGAGAGTCAGGTTTTGGAGTTTAGAGGGCATAAGGATTATGTTAGGTGTGGAGATGGGTCTCCGGTGAGTGCGGATATGTTCGTTACCGGTTCGTATGATCATACTGTTAGGTTGTGGGATGTGAGGGTTCCTAATTTGGATTCGGTATTGGAGGTGAATCATGGGAAGCCTGTGGAGGATGTGATATTCTTGCCTTCAGGAGGGCTGGTTGCAACGGCCGGAGGGAATGTGGTTAAGATTTGGGATGTGATTGGAGGTGGGAAGTTGGTGCACACGATGGAGAGTCATAATAAGACTGTGACCTCGCTTTGTGTGGGGAAAGTTGGGAGGGATTTGGGTGAGGAGTCGGATCAGTTTAGAGTACTCAGCGTTTCATTGGATGGGTACATGAAGGTGTTTGATTACTCCAAGTCAAAGGTCACTCATTCAATGAGGTTTCCTGCACCTTTGTTGTCCATTGCTTTGTCGCCTGACTGTAAAACTCGTGCTATTGGAACTTCAAATGGGATTATTTATGCTGGGAAGAGGAAGGTGAAGGACGATGTGGACAGTGGCAATGTCGGGGAGTTAGTTGGGTTGGGGTCCATAGAAGAGCCACATAGGAGGGTCTTGAAGCCTTCATATTTCAGATACTTTCACCGTGGCCAATCAGGAAAGCCCTCAGAAAATGACTACATAATTATGAAGCCCAAGAAGGTGAAACTAGCTGAGCATGACAGGTTACTTAAAAAATTTAGGCACAAGGAAGCTTTAGTGTCAGTCTTGAGCCGTAAAGACACGGAACAAGTAGTGGCTGTAATGGAGGAGCTGGTTGCCAGAAAAAAGTTGCTGAAGTGTGTTTCAAATTTGGACATTGAAGAGCTTGGGTTGCTGTTGGAATTCTTGTATAAGAACTGTTCAAAGCCAAGGTACTCGAGTCTGCTGATGGGTCTAACAAACGAAGTTCTCCAACTGCGGATGGAGGAGATTTGTGCATCTGAAATATTGAAAGCTCATGTTCGAAACCTGAAGAGTTCGGTTGAGGAAGAGATACGGATACAGCAGGCCATGCAAGAGATTCAAGGCATCATATCTCCACTACTAAGAATCGCAGGAAGAAGATAAACTCAACTGCTGTTGACTCGCATGTCATTAGGTGTTTTGACTATCTTGAGAACATTCTGTAATTGCTTGTTTCTGAGACGTGCTAAATTTTTGTTCTATCAGGCTTTATGCTATTTGTACTCAAATTAGATGCTTTTGCGATGTAAAACTCTTATATTGTTATATTGTTCAATGGTGCAAGATTTGAGACCTAACTTGGGATGTATCACATTTGGTCTGATGTTGTAAGGTGTGTGTGATCTTTTGTTCATTTTTAGTGAACCAAATTGCCGTTGACATGATATAGTGGGAGACAATAACTTAAGACCAGAGGTGGCAACTTCAACAGTTATAACTGCAAGAAGAAACAGAAAACTTGGGATAAATTCATTTCATTGGTAAAGTAAGTAACAGTACTACAGCTCCATAACCACTAGTTCGAACACAGTTATTGACCACTTTGCGGCATGATGAGGGCTCTGAATACACAAGTTAGTCCCGCAATTTGAAGTTCTGCTGACCCAGAATGGCATTGGGAAGAGTTCCTCACTAAACCTTGCTGGTGGTAATGGCTGGCTTTCAAACGCTGTGGGAGCTGTGTAACTACTTGGAGAACTTCTTCAAGATGCATTTGCTAATGACTCGATTATTAGCTGGTACCCTTCAGGAATAGGTTTCTGCTGAAGCACATACTCTGTAATGGTGGGTACATCACTATTTATATCAAAGTACTTGGAAATCAAAAGCAGTAGGTGAAAGTCAGAAATGCGCTTCACAAATGGCAAATTCCTGGCGCGGTCCAGATGATTCTTCAGAGCCCTCAGAGTAACTGAAGTGATTCTGTTCTCAACAGGAAACGAAGATGATAGGGGACCCTGTCA
>NQLW01000012.1:633548-685143 GCA_002312845.1 Kalanchoe fedtschenkoi
TTTCCATTGAGTGGCAGAAATATGCAATAAGTAACCAGCAACAATTAAATTTCTTAGTCTAAAATGTCACAGCAGTATTATACAGATACATTGTCAGCGTAGGCACCGAAATAATAAACAAATGGCACCTGGGAGGTTTCATCTCACAATTTTGAAAATTGAAAATTGAAAACACAGTTGAACTTAAGCATTAAGTCGCAACAGCCAGATAATCAAATCCATCTTAGTATGGACTGCCTAGGATAAAAAAATCAACTAGCAGTTATATAATATCCAGTTGACAGAAAATATTACGATCTGTAAAACATCCCAAAAGCCGCATTTTTTTTTATTGAGAAACCGTCTAAACTCTGAACTCCAAGAACTCAGACTAATAACAAGGATCTTCAACTCCTAGCCACCTGACCTTACACACATAATAACAGTTGAATATGTAAGGATAAAAAAAAAGAGGAACTAGTAGAATAGTTAGTTTGCGCCCCCATAAGACAAAGCTTGTATCCTTTATGTCACTACTTTCCTAATGAATGAAGTCCTAAATAATCTACCCGAACAGATTTATCACCAGATATTTAACTTTCAATACACAGACATCAATCTAACCGAGAAATTATTTCACATGCAACCATCTTGCAATTTCAATACACCGTATAAGAAGTTCCCTTTAAAAATATGCACAGGTAGCAGTCAGTGACATACCTGATGGTCAACAATCTTAACCACGACCAAGAAGAAATCATTGTCCACCTCCTTAGTATCCTTAACACCAACAACCACATCCTTCTTCATCTTTGACAGCTTCGGATCATCATCAGCTCCAATTTCTGTCTCGAACCACCCTTCCTTAAACAACTTAACACAAGTATCACTCATCTGAAACGCCTCAAAGTGCACATCAGCTCCACCATCCTCATTCACCTCCAGCTTCACCAGAGCCGTCACCCACTCCTTGATCCCGCCTTCGGCGTGCAACTCGGCAGCCTGCAACACCTCCCTATTCGACATTGTATAATCCTTCTTATCCTGACTCACAGTCTGAGTAAATATAAACCCCACTTTCCTCATCCCCAGCCCCATCGCAATCGCATCCACCAGCTTCTCCTCTTCCGGATCCCTCAGCAACGTCAGCACCTCCTCGCTGCCCTCCTGCGGTGGCTCGTAGATGAAATTAACCTCAACCGTACTCTCTTCAGTCACAACTCCATACATAAACCCACCTCGCTTGATAGCAAAAGCTAGGGTTTCATTCACATACTGCTGAAACCCATTAGCAGCATCTCTGTCAAAAGATACCAACTCACAATTAGGGTTTTCTTGCCGACCAACCCTCATCTGCTTCGCAATCAGATCATCCATGGTCATCTTCTTGCCGAAGGAGCCCGCGGGACTGAACGCGGCGGGTCTTCCGGGCACGTTGCGCTCCCCCTCGTACGCCAGGTAGACGATCGAGCCGTGGGCGAGGTTGAGCGAGGAGAGCGGCGCGTGCGGGTTCAGCATGTCGGTGAAGCGGGCTGCGTCAGATGGGGTTTTGGCCAAGAGCAGATTTTGATTGGTGGATAGGGTTTGGGACTGGACCGGGACGCGGAGCTGCGACTCGATTGACGATCTGAGGTCGGAGATTGTGGCGGCGTTGGGGTTGTCGATGGCGACCCGCTCCAGGCCATCTCTGCTGCGGATTCTGAGCAACATCGCGACAAAAAATCTTCACAAAACTCCCAAGTTCACAGCTTTAATGGAACCTGGAAAATCGAAAGATTGATGCTTTGAGTGAGGATCGATCTGGCTTATAAATAAGCAAAATCGAAGCTTTAGCTTTGGTTGAGAATAGAAGTTCGAAGAAGAATAGGAATGAAGAGTTGCAGTAGGAAGGATGGAGTGCTAAATTGACAGGACTGTCATATAAACACAACCAATGGGAATATGACATGTGTATTAGCGGTTTTGGGCTGCCTTGTGGGCTAAGCTAGTGGATTTAATAGTTGGGCCGGATTTCTATACTATTCATCCAGCTCTCTTGCATTCAGAAATTTGTTGTGGAGTATGTTGTGGGATTAGAGTTAGCAATGTCATTGGATTGATTTATTTATTTTTCTAACTTACTCTTTCTTTAAGTTTTGTTATCTAATTTATCATTCTTTTTTATTTATTTTTGATTCTACCCTATTTGAAGAAAATTTTTATTGTGAACTATTATTTTTCTCAAGAAAACCGTAGTTTCAGACCAGTGATTTTATTACCGCGGTTTGAAACTGCGGTGTTCTTGAGAAAAACCACGATTCAAAACAACGGTTTTTCTCACAAAAATCGCGATAATAAAATCACAGGTTTGAAACTGTAGTTTTCTTGAGAAAAACTACGGTTCACAACAGCGGTTTTCTTTAAATATGGTAGAATCGAAAATAAAAAAAATGGAGGATAGATTAGATAATAAATATGCAAAGAGGGTAGTTTGTAAAATAAATCCAATGGACTCAGGTGTTTTCTTCAGTGATGAATCTCTTTATTTTGATTATTCTATAAATTTTTGATGGATTGACTCGGGTGTCATTGTGCATATTACCAATTTATTATAGGGATTTCATATCCTGCGGACACTAAAAAATAAGAGAAAAATCTTGAAGTGGCGAACGAGAAATAACTTCAAGTCGGGACTATTGGATCAATTCCATTATTTTGTAAAGCAGTTTCATTCTTTTGTCTTGACGATGTCATTTATGTTTCTAGCATGAGGAGAAACTTTAATTCTACTCTTTTAGACAATAACAGTTTTCTTTGTATGTTTGTAACCAATAAGTGTATTGTTTATTTTGATAACAACTTTCTTGGTCATGCTGCGAGACATGACAGACTCTACATGCTTTTGCTTAATGAATCTCTATTATGATTAAATGTATGTGCTGATATTTCAAATAAGCGCTAATTAACATGATGAAAATAATGAGATTTCATCAAAATTATGGCACTGTAGTTTGGGCCATATTTCAAAGGGGACAATATAATGTATAATTAAAGAAGAGATATTTCAACCCCTTGACTTCTCCAATTGTCATGCTTGCATTGACTGTATTAGGAAAAGTATGAACAAATTATGAAAAGATTCACATGGAGTACGAGTCATTTTGAATTAATCCACATTGATATTTGTGGACTGTTTCTGATGATGTTTGTAGACGAATTTGACTCTTTTATTACGTTTACTAATGATTTCTCCTGTTATGCATATACTTTTCCAATTTGTGACCGATCTGAATAATTGACAGAGATATTAAGGCTGAAGTAGAGAATCAACATATTTCTAAGATTAAGATCGTGCGATCAATGGGCACATATCTTCAGATTTTCCTCAAAAGAATTACAAACAGTCAGTTTCCTATTTGTAGCAGCAGGTGCTTATAACATCTGGAAAGCTAGAAATGATGTGATTTTCAAGGGAAAGACATTCAACCGTCAAAGTATTCTGCATTTGGTGAAAATGGACAGTCACGTGAAGTTGAACTGCATCAACTCCATCAAGCCTACTGAGTTCAACTTATCTTGGGCAGCTAACATTAATTTGAGTCACCTCATAGACTAGTTGTTCTCAGTCGATGTAATTGGTTCCATCTAATCCCTTGTATTCCTTAAACTCTTCCATGTACATTCTATCCTTTTTTAATGCAAGCACCCCTTTTGCAAAAAAAAAGATCGTGCGATCAAATCGAGATGTAGAATATTATGCGAGACATGCTCCATAGGGACATAATCATGGCCTATTTGATAAATATCTTCAAAAAATGGAATAGTAGTCCAATAATCAATGCCCGGTAAATCTCAACATAATAGAGTAGCTGAAAGGCGGAACTGTACACTTATAGACGTGGTATGAAATATGTTAAGCTGCTTCAGTTTGTCGATAACTTTGTGGATAAAAGCATTAGAAACTGTCGCTCACATACATAATCGGATTTCTAGTAAATTAGTTCCTAAGGCAACTTATGAATTATGGACTGGGAGAAAAATGAATTTAAGATACTTACATGTTTGGTACTTTCTTATTGAAGCTAAATTATTTAATCCACATATTGGAAAAATTAGACCCTAAGATCGTAAGTTGTGATTCTATTGACTGTCCCGCTAGGTCAAAGGGGGTATCATGTTTATAATTCGAACTGCACGACTAACTTCTTGGAAACAAGTTATGCAGTATTCTTTGAGAATGATAAAATCAATGGGGGTTCAGAAAATAAGAAAATTGCTCTTGAAAAAATTCGGGTTTATGTCTCATCACCGGTGATCGAGGAGACAATTGTTCTTGCTCCTTAAATAATAACACCTCCAGTTCTAAATTCTAGAGATGACTTTCAGGATGAGGGCTCAGAAATTATTCATAGTATGTCTAATAATGAGTTATAGACAAATGAGTCTCATGTGACACTTGATGAACCTCTTGTGATAACTAATGAACCTTTACAAAGATCATAGTGAGAAAGAAGATCTCCCATCTCTAATGATTATATTGTGTTCATGAATGAAGATGTTTATGACACAAAAAAGTAGATGATTCCTCTTTATTTAAGAGCGTCATGATGTCTAAGAATTCATCAACGTGACTTGAAGCTACTAAAGATGAAATGAAGCACAACATATGTGCATAAAGGACTTAAGATACATGGGAGATTCATTCGATCCAACTTACGAATTTTGTTTGACAAAACTCAGTTCTCAATCCTAATCATTAAATACGATGAAACGATTGAAAGACTGTCGCCATCAGAGAGCTTTCGTCTTTGCCTTCCGCATTCTGAAGAAATCAGAAGACGATAATCTTCATTTTCAAATGATTGTATTTAATTCATAGTTTTAGAATGACATGCGACAACTCGTTTTACGAAAAGGTAGTAAAACTGAAACTGAAATAAATGGTAGTGTAGAAATTAAATATAACCGTCCAATGGACACTAGATGGAAGCTTGAAGGGCAAAATCGTCCTACTAATAAAAACGTATAACCAATATTATTTTCAGAGTCAGAACGGATAAGAAAAATCTTCGAAGGCCCGACTGCAACAATTAAACGCAGCAGAAGCGCCTCCGGAGGAGCAGTCGAATTCGAAAATGGCGACTGCAGCTGCGGCCAACTGCTGCTTTTCGCTACTTCCCTGCAAAGAGAGGACGTTGTTTTCCACATTCGGCAGTACCGGCGGCAGATGCGGAGTTCATACTTCCCTTAAACCCTTCCGAACCGCGGTTGTCGCTCATCAGAAGCCGACGAGGAGCTCCAAGCCCGAGGTGAATCGACGTCCTCTTCACTTACTTTTTCTTTTCTGCTGGAGTTAAGTGCTCGATTAGGCAATATTTTCCTTGTTTCTAGTGAAAATTGTTTGAATTTCACTCAGCTTTGTGACACCATATGGCTATCACTTTCAAGGATTGAGTCATGTTATTGATTATCGGATTCTGATCGAGCTGCCAAGCGAATTGCAGCCATTGTTTAGCTTTTAACATCCATTTGTCATGTGTCATCTGTACGGTTGGTTTTTAAAGTTGAAAACCGCCTTGTTTTGAATAAACCAGGATTGTTTTGGATAAATATCACCTGGTATTGCGTGCCTGTAATCTAGATTTGCTGTACAGCATAAGTATCCTTGATTATTGTGGGCCGAATGCGAATTTAGTGGTTTTTTCTGTTGTATTTTCTTTATCAGTTTAAATTACAGTATTCGGGTTCCAACGTCTCTTCGTTATTTCTGAACAGAAAGAGTCTGTTTCGAAAAAGATAAACAATGATCCATTTGCCTATAAGGATGAAATTAAAGGAAGTAGTGCAAAGACACAATCAAATGCGTTTAAATCATTTGGAACGTCTAAGAAGGAAAAGAAGGGTTTTCAATATGATGCCAAGGAGCAGCAGGTATGAAATTTTAAGCTGTTGCGCTCAAGTTCATCTGCTTATACTTAACCTCTTAGAGATGAGATGATGATTCCACATGTATTATTACTTTAGTTTGTCAGTTTAGTGCGCATCTGTTTACGGGAATCATTTGTAGCATTTTTTGGTCCACATATGTAATTGACTTTTTTTATATCACTGCGCAATTGGGATGGATAGCCAATGAGCCCCACATGGGTTTCTTGCTGCGAATTGATAATATGGGACATGTCTTTTTAGCATATGCTTATCTACCCTGAGCATTTATTCATGCTTTCACAAATGCCCAGGGTGATTCAGGAACTCTTCAGGAAGCAGCTTTTTTAAATGCTGTTGTTAAGGTTGGTGGTTGGGCATCATTTTCATTTTATGTCATAAGTCCAGGCTCAGAACAAGCAGCCCTTACACTTAGATCCTTGTAACTGGACCTAACTTGTGCCTAGTTCTCATCCAGGTTTATTGTACGCATACTGCACCTGACTACTCTCTTCCTTGGCAAAAACAGAGACAATATACGAGTACTGGAAGGTAAGACAGTGATTAATTGATAAATGGCTACTGTATACTCTCAACTATTGTGGATTTTTAGATGCTATTTATTTGTTCTATGTAACTGCAGTGCTTTCATGATTGGGGATGGAAAACTTCTTACAAATGCCCACTGTGTTGAACATGACACACAGGTGATAATTATCGTGTCTTCCTTCTTACATGTTCTTCACCCGCGTCAAGTCCTAAAAAATGGCTCATACGTGTTAAGTGTCATCTTAGTCAATTAGCGATGAAGTTATTCTATTCTCCCTGCACTAAGACTTGGTTTTTAAATTTTTGGAGAACTAGCAAAAATGACCTTTGGAAGTCAATTCTATTTAGAGGATGGCAACTACTTTAGTATATAAGCAATGTAACTATATAAAGTTACTGTCTAGCTCGAGTTCCTGCTTAATCTACCATGATTTAATAAGTTATTAAGTTTCCATGAAATTTACCTTCTGCATAATCCACTTACCTTGTCTTGTTTTATACTTAATAGTCAAACACGAATAAATATGTACTCTTTGCCAACTCAGGTTAAAGTAAAGCGAAGGGGAGATGATACAAAGTATGTGGCTAAGGTAGAGCTATGTAGTCAGCACACTATCTTAGTTTTACCAATTTTCTATATCAGCTATTGCGTAGATACTAATTTGATGGATATGCATGATTAGTTTCCATTACTGCCTTTGTTCAATTTGAAGGTCCTAGCCAGAGGTGTTGAGTGCGACATAGCACTGCTTTCAGTTGAAAATAAGGAATTTTGGGAAGGTGCTGAACCACTTCAGCTGGGTCGTATGCCACGCTTGCAGGTTCTTACCCTTAATTGCCATCAGCATATTTGTTTGTGCTGTAATTGGAAATCTGTTTTCAAAATTGTTTCCATACTGCTTGTCTGTGTTAAATTATGGTTTTAGTCATGCTCATTTTGACTGGTGATTGGATTATTGCAACTATAAACTCTTGTTTATTAGAGACTGAAAACAAATTTAGAATATATAGAATGGACTATATTTGCTAGTTGGACAAACAGTGATGTTGTTTTTACTGATTTGACCCCATATTGAGCAGGATTCTGTAACTGTGGTAGGATATCCACTGGGAGGGGACACAATTTCAGTGACGAAGGGTGTGGTATCTCGCATTGAGGTGTGTTCTGCTTTCATCAAACCCAGATAACCAATTTTTCTTGATATAAATGGCATTGCAGTTTATTTCTAAATTGAGTAGCTTGCACGTGCTCAAGGTTAAAACTCTTCATGTTTGTGTTTTAGATGTACACCCCAAATTCTTGTGTGTAATTTCGCAATGTCATGTGTATTAAACTCGCAAAAGCATTACAATTAATTTTTTTTATAAATTTTTGCTTTAGACAATGCTGGATACACATCATGTCGGCGTTGGGTCATATGTAGCATTGTCAGTTTTCTTGAGATATTCCAAATTACTAACTCGATTACATGGAATTATCTAGTTGGATTTTTTTATATGAAAAAATGATATGTGTATGGATTAGGCATCAAGATGCTTTCAAAAGATTCTGCTGAACTTGTCCAGTGATAATTCTGAAGAATGTTTATTCCTTCTCCTATTTTAATTTTAAATAACCCTCTGGTGATTGATTCTTGATTACCCAGGTCACATCATATGCTCATGGTTCGTCTGATTTGTTGGGTATTCAAATTGATGCTGCAATCAATCCTGGTTAGTATTTATGCAATGACTTGGAATATTGAGTTGATCAATGTACCCAACAATCGCTACTTATTTTAATCTCTAGGTAATAGTGGTGGTCCTGCATTCAATGATCAAGGAGAATGCATTGGGGTGGCTTTCCAAGTAAGTTTCCACTAATTCCTTATTATTGTCAAATGTTTATGTTGTAAACATTGTTGAGTGAGTTATCTGTATCATTGTTTATATTTTTAACATGTGATATGTTTCATGTAATGGAGACTTATGTTCTGAACCTTAAATCACTTGCTCCAGGTTTACAGATCAGAGGAGGTTGAAAATATTGGATATGTCATTCCTACTTCAGTGGTCTCACATTTTTTGACAGATTATGAGAGAAATGGGAAGTATACAGGTTAGAATTCTCAGTGGCTTAGGCCTGAAAAGCTTAACGTCATTCTGTCCACCCATCTTCAAATGCTGACAACATACAACTTTCTGTAATATTGTTGCATCGCTCAAGGTTTTCCATCACTTGGAGTTTTGTTACAAAAGCTAGAGAACCCTGCTCTGCGTGCATACTTGAAGGTTCAGTCTAATGAGGTTAGTCTGTTTATGGAGCTGTTAAGTTGTAATTATGTACTGGTTGGTCTTTTAAGGTTGTAAGAAGTCCCACTTATTGAGGGGTTTGGGTTAAACAGCTCCTTTGTTTTTTCTCATCTAGGGTGTATTGGTGCGGAAAGTTGAACCTACTGCTGATGCAAATAGAGTCATAAAAGAGGTACTTATCGAAATGTGCAACATATTGAGTCTTCATTACCCTAAATCTGCCTTAAGCACTCCATCTGATATGTTATGCTTTTTGAATTATATAATTTTTGCAGGGAGATGTGATTGTCAGCTTTGACGGAGTCCAAGTAGGATCAGAAGGAACAGTACCTTTCCGAACAAATGAACGCATTGCCTTTCGCTATCTGATCAGTCAGAAGTACAGCTCGACTGACATCTATCCTTGTTTTGTTTTATTTTTGTGAATGACTTTTAGCTGTTCTGTCCTGCTATTGCTACTTGCTGTAATAGTCTCATGGTGTCTGGATGTAGGTTTGCAGGTGACGTAGCTGAAATTGGTATAATCAGAGAGGGGACTTTGCAGAAAGTCCAAGTAGCTTTGCATCCACGTGTGCACTTAGTATGCCACAGAATGCTCATCTTCGTGATTTTAATAAAATGTTTCTCGATCTTGTCCTGGTTAACAATCTGAATACCATCTAATTTAGGTTCCATACCACATTGAAGGAGGTCAGCCTTCATATCTGATCATTGCTGGTTTAGTTTTTACACCTTTATCAGAGCCATTGATAAAGTAAGTCACTACATTTGATGATGATTCGTGGTTAGTACATTCAACACTATTCTGAATGCCAAAATAAGGTAAATATGATTTTTTATGACAGTGAGGAGTGTGAAGACTCTATCGGGGTACGCTCATTTATCTCTGTTTTTGTAATTTATTGACAGTACAAAGTGGCATAGATTCTGAAAATATGGAACTTTTATGCATCATCGCCTAATACCTGTTCTCTGTGTAGCTCAAACTTTTGACCAAAGCGCGGTACTCCCTGGCCAGGTTCAAAGGGGAGCAGATAGTAGTCCTATCACAGGTGCTAGCTAACGAAGTAAATATTGGCTATGAAGATTTGAGCAACCAGCAGGCAAGTCATCTCTTACCAACAAGGGTATATGAATGGATCAGTTTTATGGATAGATTAGTATTAAATGAGAGTGATGACAGGTTCTGAAATTCAATGGCGTTCAAGTCCGAAATATACACCATTTAGCTCACCTTGTCGACAGTAAGTGCCTGTCGGTCTTTTTAATTATCAGGGGTCTTTTTATTCGCCATTCTTTTTGTTATCTGTAAATGGGTTGTATATTTGACCGCCTCCTATTTCACAGCATGCAAGGACACTTATTTGGTTTTTGAATTCGAAGACAAGTGTCTAGCCATTATGGAACGGGAGGCTGCAACCGCTGCCTCAACCAAGACGCTCCAAGACAACGGAATTCCAGCCCAACGATCCCCAGATTTGCTACAACCATATGTGGATTCATTTCAAGACGAACAAGCAGATGACGAGCAAGATTGTGGGGACACTGCAGTCACAAACATGGAAATCGGCTTTGATGGCTTATTATGGGCATGATTGCGTTTGATAGTTCTGTTTTAATGCATCTTCAGCTGAAGGACAAAGGTCCAGCTTCGGTTACCAGGGAGCCTTAATGCCTCATAAAGGTCACTAGGCAAGTATTCTTCTCTTCACATATCAAAGTTATTGTTAATTCATTTGTGTCTCTTCCTTGGAAATTCTACGTTAGCGAAGGAGACAGGAGATCACGACATTGTTAGATTTTACAAAATAGCTGTAGGCAATAGCGGTTTTGTATTGCAAAATCACAATCGGCAACATGAACATACTTCTTGTACTATCCTTGTACCTTAAGATTCAAATTTTGACAAAAAAAATATATAACCATTTCCGCCACTTAGCTTTTGTAAGTACATGTTTGGTAAAGTTAAGAAGCCAGAGAAAAGTCCTTTATAATCGTATTCTAGGAGATAGAACCATGTTTTGAGTTTAGCTATATATACTGTTTAGTTTAGGCAGCCTTATTTACTCTTCTGCTTTGTTATATGCAATGTTTTAAGATTCAATATTTACTGCTCCTGAACTGCAACACCGTGGTTGAGTTGGAACTTAAGCGTCCAATTGAGTTATGAGCGTCAGCCGAAGATCAACCTGACTTCTAATCGAATGCAGTTTGTAGACGCAACCAAACACAGCTGTAAAGAGAGCCAAAATCTAGTTTTGTCAATGAGAATTTTCGAAGTTTGTAGGTCAAAAATATGTCTGAGCATGTGGTGAGTGGTAATGTAGGCTGTTTGAATGCACCCACATGAGAAAATTTATTTAAATGTAAATATGTCTATTTAAATTTATTTAAAAATATGTCTGAATGATTTTCTAGCCATAGCAGCTGATCTAGATGAAATTGACTTAAACTCTGACATTGAGGATTGGGGTTTTCTAATTTGCCGGGCCAGAAACGTAAATTTAGATCGAATGAATCTCAAATGTATTGTATGTCCTTATATAAGGATGACGCCGAACGACGAGAGCGAAATCCTAATTACTGTGAATTTCCACCGATTATAGATTGGATCTAAGATTAATTCAACATGTTTCAATGCATTTTATAGCGATAAAATCCTTAAATTTGTAGGAAATTGGAAGATGTTCTCCATCTTTCAAATATAACTAATATTGAACAAATGTTGCAATGATGGCACAAAGCCTTCCCACCAAAGTTACACTCACCCAACCTGCAAAAGCTGCCCACAAAGTCTAACAAAATGAATGGACAGGCTTGTTTTCTAATCATCTCTAACAGATTTGACTACTTAAAGTTGCAAGCTTTTTGCTTTATTATAATCTCCTTTGGCCCGTCACTTTGCATAAATGTTTGTAGCCAAAATGTTCCCAACAAAAGGTTGGTGAGTTGCCATTGTCATAAGTTGGCTTTTACATACTTTAGCTTAAACAATGTGAGATTTAATTATTGCTAATCATACTCCTATATGAATTATGAACATCTTTGTTTTGTTTGAAGCAAAGGTCGACACCGACATTGTTGTCTGGGACAAGTGCTGAACAGTGTGGTTTGTGAATTCGGTTTGGCGTTTGTTTGATGTTGGAATTGGAAGAGACCCCCTTGTCCTTCTCGGGTCGTCAGGTAATTCTGTGACAGAAAATTACTCAACAAATCGACACTTAAACTGATGATGATGACAGTGATATAAATGAATGTTTGCATGTGCCTGGGAAAAAGTTGAATGTGACTGGGTAACTTGCTAATTGATGATTGAACTCTAGGCTGTGTTTGGTTCATGGAAAATTTATAAAATTCTATGTTTGGTTTAGACAAAAAATATGAAGGAAAGAAAATTAAGTGAAAAATTTGATGAAAATGTTATTCTTACTCATAGCCTACAAATATGATACAATTAAAGTTCAATGTATATGAAATGAAAAACCACTTCTCATTTTAGGTTCAATGTATCTGATCAAGTTCAATGTATCCAACAAAATAATTCTATTAAGTTTAACGTACCATATCAAGTTCAATATATTTGACTAGGTTGAATATACAAAAATGATATAATATTTTCTTATACATTTTTCATGAAACTTTCCATAATCGTGAAAAATGAAATGAAATTCTTATTATTTTTCTTGACATTTTTCATAGCAAATCAAACAAAGATAAAATTAAATGAAATCCTTCAAAAATTTCATTTTCTTCTCATTTTCACCAAATTTTCCTTTTCACCAAATTTTCTCTAATCCAAACACATCCTTAGTGTATATAAGATGTTAACACATTTTTTCTTGTTAGTATGCTCAGCGGTGAATACACACCGCACTTTCCGGTATAGAAACAGTGTAGTCTGTTACATAAGCAGCTATGGATAAAGATGTTATTGTGTATGAGTATTTGATGAAATGTTTCCCAGTGAATCATGATGAGAAGAAGAAGTGAATTTGATTGGATTATTTAACCATGACGTATAAATTTAAATTTTGTTGAGTCGGATGATAAAATCTAATGTAAAATAGTCCGAAATAATACTGAGTTTAATGGATCAAAGCTATTTTTTAAAAGTGTTTTAGTTATTAAAATGTATTTCTTTCATCTTTTCATGGTAGTCCTTTTATGTTACATTGAATAGATTGAAGAGATATTCATATTATTTATTTAATAGATATGCATTTGATGTCTTTTTAAAGTTTCATGTAAAATGTAGTGTATTATTTCTGGTTTAGACAAATTAGTTTACGAACTATGATTATGAAGTAATTAATTAATTATTTTTTAAAATATGTGACAGTATTAAATGTGCATTGTAATTATTAAGTGAAAGTGGACTGATAGATTATGATTAAATAACAAATAAAAAATAGAAAAAGTAATTAATTATTAAATATATAATTATATATATAACTTTGAATAACTATTCAATAAATTATTTAGATTAATCTTTTTAACGTATTATTTATTCAAAATATTCGCTTTTTAAAATATTGATTTCGCGTATTTATGTTCCTCCTTACTATGTCCATCCATACAATTGCTCAATGTTATCCGCAAATTATAATTTAAATGAACAAAATCCAGTGCGGCGAAATAATTAACAACCACTTAAAAACAACATAGTTCTAAAATTTATTCACCAATCACAAACTCGCATGTCTCTCAGAAAAAACTATTTTATTTTGCATAAAATCATCATATTTTACATTAATTTTCCTAAATGTAAACTAACTTGACTGTACTGAATATATATCCATTAAATATGTCGTGAAATTTTTTCCAGTGCCATGTATTTTTGTCAACCGAATTGGTTTTTCCTCAGAGAGAAAAACAAACATGGTCCATCATATGGGCTATAAACATCTTTAATGGATGATGATCATAGGTTGAAAAATTAAAACATTTTCTTATTAATCAGTATTTAATGCATAGTATAATTAAATAATAGTGAGTCAAAATGTCATGTGAAAATACAAATTATAGTACATATGGTTCACCTAATGTTCACTCCTTTTCAAAGTCTTATTATCATTAAGAGAGAAAATCATGAACATCAAGAATCTCTCGAAAATTTGCATGGCATATGATCGTCTTAAAAGTAAGAGAAAATTACATAAAGGAGATTCTACTATCACGTTTTTAAATTTGACATGCATTATTATCTAATGTTGTAATTTTAAGAAAAATTCTAATTTTGGGCTGTTGTATAATTAACTAATTATCAATTTGACCCACAGACTTTTAAATGAATACTAATTATACATTATACCAAACTTACCCCAGATTAACCAAATAATAAAAGTTTCTGAATTTATGCAATATACTAACTTCATATAATGTTTAATTAGTAAATTATCTTACACAATAATCTTTAAGTCAAAATGCTTTTTAATGTTTAAAGAATTTCATAAGGCATCTTCAGTGCTACATATGAGATTATATCGAAATTATTATATGTTGTCTTAGGATAGGGTATGTTCCTATAAAATTTTTGGGTATGTTCCTAAAATTGAGCATTAAAAATATTAAAAATATTTTAGCCAAAATGCTTTTTAATGCTTAAGTATCTCATGTAATGTTTATAAATAATTTTTGGGTATATTTCAGAAAAGTTTATTAAAAATTTGATATAATCTCATATGTACCACGATAGCTACTTTATGGATTTTTTAAGCATTAAAAAGCATTTTTGTTAAAACATTGTTGTGTAAGATAATTTATTAATTAAACAGTACATGAAATTAGTATATTTTATTATTTAGTTTATCAATTTGACATTACAAATCATAGCATAAATGAAGTTAGTATATTTTGTTATTTAGTTTACCAATTTAACATTACAAATCATTGCATACATTTAGAAACTTTTATTATTTAGTTAATCTGAGGTAAATTTTGTGTAATGTATAATTAATAGTCATTTAAAAGTTTTTGGGTCATGCGTAAATTAGTTAATTACACAACATCCCAAAAATTGAATTTTCCTTAGAATTGCAAAATCAGTTAGTAATGTCTGTTAAATTTAAAAATGCGGTAGTACGACACCCCTTTTTACAATTTTCTCTAAAGTAAAATATATGGTATTTATGATGAATATTAATTTTTTGTCTTCTTTACTTTTCACAATGTGCAATAAATTAGGAAGAATATAATGAAACATTTAGATGGAAAAAAATCATGATACAAAAAACATTGAAGTAGAATTGGCACCAACATATTATTATATGTTATCATAACATGTATAATAATATTATAATAAAAATAATGAATCAAATTATTGTCCAAAAAATCAAAATGCCATGTATTTTTTTTTAAAAAAAATAGAGTAGAGGGTAAAGAGATTTTATTATTTACACCAAATTTTGTTTATGTGCCCACTAGAATAATTATTGTAAAGATATGAAAGCTATTTTAGGTTTATAAACTTTCACAATTTAAATACACTTATTAATTATTATTAATCAACTACTTGTATAGTGCTAAGAAATTTTCTATATAAACGGTTGTTTATCCAGCCAAAATATCTAAGGGTGGATGTTCCGTCCAATTGAAAGAAACTTTTACTTAAAGGTTGGAAAGTCTTCAAAAATTTATTTGAAGAAGCACATGTCCCCGATAAGCGGTTGAAATATGACAAAAAATATTTCAATGAGTTTCAATCATATTCGGCCATTTTACTAAAATGCATGGACGGAACTTTACCGAAATGACCGCAAACAAAATCCTAAAAGAGTGCACATTCTTTTTTCCTTCATTTATCTCTCCTTCCCTCTTTTCTAAGGTATGATTTAGGTTGTTAGAGAGTTTTAACCTCTTTAGGGTATATATTTTATATAATAAAGTAATAATTTAGTTTTTAGAAAATATTTTGATATTATGTTAATTGTCTCTTATTTGAGTAATTTTTATGAATATATGTATCAAAGTTTAGATCAAGGTTTTTTTGGATTTTGTGTTGTTCGAGGCGAAACTCTAAGACGATGTCCCAGGATGAGGCATCCGGGTGGCCGAGGCAACGCTCCAAGATCCCAAGACGATCCCCCGAGGCAAGACCCCGAGGCAAGCTGCGAGGCGATGCCTCAAGATGAGGCCTCAAGGTCCCGAGGCACCCATTAGACTTGTAGTTGCTCGTGTTCTTGTATGCATTGTCATAGTTCTCCAATCGCTTCTTCCATTCAAGGGCCCGTTCCTCCGTTACGTCTAGTGAAAGTATTTCATCGTTATTTTGTTAGGAGGATACTTGAGTGGAAAATGTGGAGTTTAACATATACAATGAAAATGTCTATTAATATGGTTGCCTAGGTTTATGGTTTGGTGTGTTATATGTCTCGGGTTAGAATCGTGTCACAGTTTAATTGTTTGACTACGAAGAGCTTACTTTTTGTTTCTGCGTTGATGCTTTTAGTACATGTAGTTGTGAGTTCGAATCTCATGAGCTGAGAGTTTGATCTCACAACAATACGAACTACAACATCTACTTGTAGACAAATACTATTGATTCTTCACAATCAAACTCTTAAATTCTTCACAATCAAACTCTTAAAGAGACAGATTTCAAACCGAGTTATATAGCAAATTCTGACTTGAACTTGGGTCATCATTCACCATCATCTATTATCTAAAGTCGAATACTTCATTTTTGACGTTGATGTTCTCCTAATAAACATTCGGTGTGCCCCCTATGCACCTTTAACCATAACATTAAAAGATTATCCAATTTTATCTTTAGAGTCTCACGACGGGCTGGAAATATAGAGCATAAATTATAAAATAAACAACGACGGTTGGTGGTTATCTAAGTTGATGATTGAGTTTGTTATGTGACTCGGGTTAGAACTGTGTTATTTTTTAAGATTTTTTTATTACGAGGCACTAGGTTCCTGTTTCTAAGTCTCTATGTTTATCCCTTTTAATTATGAGTCCAGACTTGACAGTTTGATCTCACAATTACACAAAATAACACGGGGGCTTTGAAACTGAGACTTAAATCCGAGATACACATATCAAATTGGAACATTGTCTTTAAGACACCATTCAGTGTCATCGTTTGTCTACAGTTCCACACTTCTTTTCCATCCTTTGCGGACATCTAACATCGCATTGATATTTTACAGCATTCGATCTGGCTCTACATTGCATCAACTGCATTTTTTTTATTTTGAGCATTTATTTATTTATTTTAGTAAAAATTACCGAAAAATGACCGTAAATTGGTCAGAAAAATTGACGATCATAAAATGGCAGAAACATGATAAAAAAGGTCCGACGATAAGTGCTTTGCAGCTAATATGGCCGATGAGTGACCGGAACAAATGACTAACGAAAGCGGTTGGAAATTGGCCAAAACATATCCAAAAGCTTTGGCCGAGAATGTAATGCAAATTTTTCAAAAAAAATTTAACGCTGACGCCGTTCTGGCCAATATTCTAGTCAAAAAACTTATTGTTTTAGTAGTGAATGAAACTGCATTTAATATGCAGACCGTGAACTATTAATATTCATTACCTTATTTAATCTAATGATTCTTATTTATTCATTTTTAATTAAATATTTTTTTTAGTATTAATGTGATTGATTTTTAAACCTAAGCATATCCATATCAATAACACATTTTTAATTAACTTCTCTCTCCTAAACCTACGCACATCCACATCAATAGCATATGTTTACTTATATTCTTTAATTATATACATATTATTTTTTATTTATCCATATTATTTTTTATTTCCTTTAATTATATATTCTCAGTTAACTAATCTTTTCATATGAACTCGTCTATTGCATGCGTATATTCTTCTTTGTTTTTTATTTTCATGTCGACGACGTTAAATACTATTGATGCTCAAGTTCCAGATATTTGTATGTTATTATTATTTTTTCTTTTTTATTTGCAATTTCTGACAACTTTTTCTCTACTTTTTCCAACTTAGCCATTGAACATAACCACAGTGTTTTAATTTGAAATCCTGCGATCGATATTCGAAATTACACCATTGAACCATCATATGAAGTGTCAGGTTAGAGCACATCAGATCTGGATTGAGAGAACCTTGCATAACAGGCGATTAATCGAATCTGCCCCAAGTTCATTACAACCTCTACTCCAAAACGCCGCTCTAGAAGCCATCTCGCCTTAAACTGCTATAGAATATCAGTAATGATGCACGGTTAATGGTGCCCATTTTGTGGAGTTTGATAATGCATGTCTGAATCTGTTGAATATTTTTTAGGGAAAACTACAGAAAGGGGGTATGAACTACCACAGTTTTACAAATTACGGGTGTAACTATCATTTTTTGCAATTTACAGGTTTTTCAGTTTTGGGACTGTTTTGTAAATAAATATTTTTCAATCAAGTCTAGATCTAATTTAAACTAATTACAAACTCACCCTCAACAAAAATAATCTAACCTAAATTACCCATGTTAATGTAAGTAAGTGTAGATTAAGATGAAATTAATGCTAACGGTTGAACAAATTTAATGAATGATTGGTTAGGTTAGTTTTGTTGAGGGTGAGTTTGTAATTTGTTTAAATTAGATCTGGACTTGATTGAAAAATATTTACTTACAAAACAGCCCTAAAACTGAAATACCTGCAAATTGCAAAAAATGGTAGTTACACCCGTAATTTGTAAAACTGTGGTAGTTCATACCCCCTTTCTGTAGTTTTCCCTATTTTTTAATGTTGCACACTGGATTTTTACAGTTCATATATTTTATATGAAATGAAGTTTATACTAGTGTTATCTAATGTTATCTTTTTAACCGTCTTTTATTATGCGTTTATATTCAAATATTATTTTTTAGAAACACAATTAATATGGAGCATTGGTTAGTTATATAATCAACGAGCACGTATAATTCTTAATTTACATATTTAAATTGGTTATCATCGAATCCACTCATAAGCGGCCAATTCATCTTTGTTGCATTACTATTTGCTATATATTACATATTAGCAAAATAACAAATTAAATATGAAAATCATGTCATTTACAAGGATATATTGATCATTTCAATTCAATTTTTTTTCGCCTTCACATTTAAACGACCGCTTTACTCATAATAATTATAAATAAAACTCACACAAATTTTTATTATTTAAATCATTTAAAGTTAAAACAAATTAAATTGTATAAATATACATTTTTTTATATATCAATCAATTGAACTTATCTATGAACTACATATTTTGAAAAGAATCAATAAACATAATTTTGAGAAATGGAGTGAGATATTTTTGAGAAATCTCATTGTTTATCCCAAGTCTGACAAATGTAATAAGATTTGAGTGATTCTTAAGTGGACTGTGTCCACCACGTGACTGTGTCCACCACCAATTGAAATTCTCCATTTTTTGCATTGAGTAGTCAAAAAAATTTCACTACGTGTCAATTTGACTTTTCAACGCAATTCTTGATGAATCTTTATTGGTGGTGTACATCGTAACGAGGTGGACACACTCCATAGAAGAATTTGTGAGACAGTGTTATATTTGTAATAAACTGACAAACCAAGCCTGACTACGTTTCCACCAGAATTTGACAGATAATCTTTTCCCGTCCGTAAATCCACCCAACCTTTTTTCGTCTCCCTCCCTCTCCCTCTCTCTCTCTCTCCCTCCCTGGCACCGGTCTCTTCCATCTCACTCATCCACACCACACTTCGATCCATTTCGCCCATCGTTCTCTCCTACCGAATTCACCGACACCGCTATCTCCCAGATCTGGCCAGATCCGCCGCGGATGGAGGAGGCGCTGGAGCTAGCGCGGGCCAAGGACACCAAGGAGCGCATGGCCGGCGTCGAGCGGCTGCATCAGTTGCTGGAGGCTTCCAGAAAGAGCCTCTCCCCCTCCGACACCACTTCCCTCGTCGATGTCTGCATGGATCTCTTGAAGGATAATAATTTTAGGGTTTCGCAGGGAGCGTTGCAGGCGCTCGCCTCCGCCGCCGTCCTCTCCGGTGAGAATTTGAAATTGCATTTTAACGCACTCGTGCCTGCCGTCGTTGAGAGGCTGGGGGATGCAAAGCAGCCCGTGAGGGATGCCGCTAGGAGGCTTCTGCTTACTTTGATGGAGGTAATTTTTATACCGTGCTTTTATTGCAAATGAAGTTAGATTTGTGTATGAAATGCAGCTTTTCTATTGTTTGGAATTTGAATTTACATTGCTAAAAGAGGTATGTAGTGAATTAGTGATGTTAAGTAGTAGTCTCTGGATGTGGGTTGTGGTTTCGTAAGCATGATTGGGGAGCCTTGATTCTGTAACATTAGTAGGAGAGATTAGTTTGTGGAACAGCCGCTGTGACACATTCTCGGTTGTAGCTAAATTAGAATCGTAGCACATTGGAATATTATCAATCATGTTGACTGTGGCTTTGAAATAGCCGGAATCAGTGCATTATCAGCATCAAGCTGAAACAGTAGGGCTGTTGCTTTAAGAAGGGGTGATATACTGCAGAAATATTGACGTAAAAGATACTGTCTGCATTATAGTTCTACAAATGTTGCAGGTGTCATCTCCAACACTCATTGTTGAAAGGGCAGGGTCTTATGCCTGGACTCACAGAAGTTGGAGAGTGCGTGAAGAGTTCGCTCGTACAGTTACAAATGCAATTGGTTTGTTCGCGTCAACCGAACTTCCTCTTCAGCGGGCTATTCTTCCTCCCGTACGATCCCAGAACTTCTCTTGTTGGAAGTACCTTTTGATTCTATGTGGAAGATATAACCCTTTTGCCCCTGTCTCCAGATTCTACAGATGTTGCATGATCCAAATCAGAGTGTCAGGGAGGCAAGTATTGCTTGCATAGAGGTCCGTGGGTTTTCTCCGTGACACTCCATTTTCATGTTGCCTTTTGGTCAGATAGTTGTCATTCTAATTGTCATGGATGCCAGTCGACTATTATTATCATATCTTATGCCCACTTGAATTTGATAAGGCTGAATGTCTTTTCACAGACATGTTGCTCTTTCTCTTAGCTTTTATTAATTTATTTCCATTAATTGTCACATAGCTGCAATATTTGAAACGTTGGCTCTATAATTCAATATGACTCAGTGTCTGTCCTAGTAAGTGTGACCATTAGTGGATGGCTCTTCACTGTTTGAAGAACTTAACAGAATGCGTCTGTAAGTTGCCTCTCATAATGTCTTGAACAAATTGATTGACCTTTTCGTTAAGGTTAATAAATACTCTTTCTTTGTGTCGAATTCATGATATCTATGCATAATTCTTGTGTGTTTGGTAATATTATTTGATAGCTTGCTCAATGCGAAACTGAAAAGAGGTTGAAAATGTGAAAATTGCAATCCCATATTGTCTTAGACACACGTGGGATTTATTTTAAATCTTTAATACATGTTGACTAAGTTATCATGGTTTTCTGGCAATGAAGTTAGTGCCTTTATTCAGCTTGTGTACTTGCAATAGCTGCTTTTGCTTGCCAGCATATTCAAAAACTCAATTTACACTAATATACTGATCATTTATTGGCGATGTGAAATGAATCTTACAAAGTCTTCATGGACCAGTTAGGCTAATGCCATTAGTAGCCTGTGAATCTACTGCTAGTTGACTACTACGTAATGAAAAATAATATTTTTTTATTATGAGGCTCACAAATCTTTACCCTTTGTAGGAAATGTATGCACAAGGTGGGACTCAGTTTCGAGATGAACTTCAGCGCCATAATTTACCTGCATTCATGGTATCATGCAACTGTCCTTAATTAATCTTTTTCCAGGCATAATGGTGCAGTCAGTCCTTGTTTTCTCTATGTCAATAAAACCTAGTTTGGACATGCATATATTCTGATTCCTTTGCGGTCAAAGCTTTCTTTTGAGCATCTCATAATTTATTGCAGGTGAAAGACATCAACGCTAGATTAGAAAAAATTGAGCCAAAAAACCGTTTATCCGCTGGACTTTCAGTCAACTATGAAATGAAGCCTACAGTTAATCCCAAACGGAGCAGTCCAAAGGCTAAAAGTTCGTCTAGAGAAGCTTCTATCTTTGCAGGTAGCGTGCTACATTTTTACAGCTATAGGCCTTGAAGGCTGCAAACTATATGTTTGTGGCATTTTGAATGTTCTTGCTCCGCTGTGTGTTGAGTTTCTTACATTGTTATCAACCAAGGATCTTCGTGTCCCGAATAATTTCAATGTACATGTTTATTATTTACTATGTTCTATCATCAAGTGAAATATCATTGCTGTGTGTGTTTTAGAGCTATTTAGAGTGTTTTGTGCTGTCCTGCAAATGAATTTCAGTGTTAGTACATACCCATTGTGTAACATTTATCGTTTTAACAATATACATATCTGATAAATGAATTAATAGTTATAGTTTTTTACATTCTTCTTCTATTATAGGAGAAAGTGATATTACAGAGAAACCGGTTGAGCCAATACATGTTTACTCTGAGAAAGAGTTGACTAGGGAATTTGAAAAGATAGCCTCCACGCTTGTGCCCGAGAAGGACTGGTCTCTTCGCATATCTGCTATGCAAAGAGTTGAAGGGCTTCTCTATGGAGGTAGTTACCTAATTCTTGTGATTTTCTAGCATGTTTGCACAATTTTTCTATGAGGTCATTCAAACATGACAGTCTTGCTTCTCTTGAAGTTTCTCCTAGCCTTGGCTTTGATCATCTTGTTTCCGGAATAATTTTTTAAGCAACACAGTGCCGAAATAATTTTTTTTGAGCAACGTGAGGCTTGATCATGGGAGTTTAATTGTAACATTGATGACAACATTTCCCTTTCCCTTTGCATGAATGTCAACTGTTGAAACTGAATAAACTTTGTTTCTTTGTTGGTTCAACTTCTCAGGTGCTGTTGATTATCCATGTTTTCGCTCGCTTCTTAAACAACTCGTTGGCCCTTTAAGTACTCAATTATCGGATAGAAGGTCCAGCATCGTGAAGCAGGTGAACTATCTTTATTAGTATTAAGTTTTGCTTGAGGAATATCTCTGTCCTATTCTGTTGGTGATTAACCTTAAAACAATGTAAAACATTGCCTGTAACAGATCTTTGATATAGCTATATAATTGTTTGCCAAGATATATTTTAGTTTTTTTTACTCTTGTGAAGATGTAGAGAAAGGCCAATACTGGTTTATGTCAGTTTTCTGTTGTATTAGGAGATATGATAATTAGTCTTTGTGTTCAAACTTTTGAAAGTGTTTCATGTCTTTGTGATTTTTTTTATTTGTCCTCATCATGTTGCTGAGTGACTGGCTGATGTCAAATCCTTGTAGGCTTGCCATCTGTTGAATGTTTTATCCAAAGAGCTTTTAGGAGATTTTGAGGCGTGTGCTGAGATTTTTATCCCTGTAAGTTTGCTGTTTCTTTTCATCTTTAGCACATTTGAATTTTCAGTTCAGTTATTGTCAATCTAAGTTTGTTTGTAACTGCAGGTTCTTTTCAAGCTTGTTGTCATCACGGTGTTGGTAATTGCAGAATCTGCAGATAACTGCATTAAAACGGTAGGTTGTGAATTGGTAACTGTTTAATGGTTCTTCTTTCTACGTATGATTATTTATAATGGAACATTTTCCTCTCTCAGATGTTGCGTAATTGTAAAGTCTCCCGCATACTTCCTCGTATCGCAGATTCTGCAAAGAATGATCGTAATGCAGTACTTAGGGCAAGGTATGATACATTGTACCTCATCAGATGAGAAATAACTGGAATATAAATTATGGTTTTACCATATCTTTTCGGTTTGCAGATGTTGTGAATATGCAGTTTTGATATTAGAGTATTGGGCTGACGCCCCAGAGATTCAACGCTCAGCCGATCTGTATGAAGATCTTATAAGATGCTGTGTTGCTGACGCCATGAGTGAGGTATCCTGTCGATTTGTGTTTTCAGTTCTGTTTCTGTTCATTTCTTTACAAATTTATGTATTATGCTTGATTTGTCACATGTGCACCACTGCGTGAGTGTTGTATGTGTGTATTAAATAGATAGCTTTGTACCTGTTAAATTGTCTTACTTATGGAATGCATCATATAGTTCTTTATTCCACAATTGCACTATTTATGCTCAATCATTTTTGCGTTTACAGGCACCGAATCATATAATTGATCCTGTTTTTACTTTTGTCAATTAACTAATGAAACCTCAATGCCTAAACCTGGCAGGTTCGCTCAACTGCCAGAATGTGCTACAGGATGTTTTCAAAAACATGGCCCGAGAGGTCGAAGCGCTTATTCATGTCATTTGATCCTGTTATACAAAGGGTATTTTATTTTCCGCGCAATTATATAGTTCTAATGCACATAGACCTTTATTAAAACATAATTAATCCCCCAGATTGTAAATGAAGAGGATGGTGGTATTCACAAACGGCATGCATCTCCTTCTGTTCGAGAAAAGAGTTCACAAATTACCTTGACCTCCCAATCATCTGGTCATTCAACTATACCTGGCTATGGAACTTCTGCTATTGTTGCAATGGACAGAAGTGCGTCTGTACTATCTGGGACGTCTGTCTCATCTGGGTTACTATTATCTCAAGCAAAATCAAGTAAAGGAAGTGAGCGTAGTCTAGAAAGCGTGTTACATGCTAGCAAACAGAAAGTTACTGCTATTGAGAGTATGCTGAGAGGTCTAGATCTCTCCGGCAAATACAATCCTTCAAACCTTTCCTCCAGCTTGGATCTAGGTACAGATTGTTGTTTATCCTTGTATCATACAACAATATAGGGGATTATTTAGTATTTTATCTTTAGTATTGCCGTGCAGACATTTGTCTGGGCACTCTTGGTAATAATGGATATAGTAAATATCACTGTTATATTGGAATAGCTAAAAATATTTCTCTTGTTGCCCCTAGTGCAGGAGTTGACCCGCCTGCATCTCGAGATCCTCCAAGGCCACTTGCTGTCACAGCTTCCAATCATTCTGGATTGTCATCGAGTTTGGATTCGGTTACCACCAAAGTTAGTACTCGCAATGGAGGCATGGTATTATCAGATATTATTAGTCAAGTTCGGGCTTCTAAAAAGTTATCTGGCCGTTCATCAACCGAACCATCGTCAACATTTTCATCATACTCAGCAAAGAGACATAGTGAAAAATCACAAGAAAGTGAATTTGTTGAAGATCACAACAGCAGGGAAACTCGTCGTTACTTGAACCCGCACATTGATAAGCAATATATGGATCACATGTACAAAGATGGAAACCATAGAGATCCACACAACAGTCACATACCTAACTTTCAAAGGCCACTCTTGAGAAAACCTGTTGCTGCCCGCATGTCTGCCACTAGGAGGAGTTTTGATGACAATCAGTTGTCTGTAGGAGATCTATCAAATTATGTTGAAGGTCCAGCTTCTCTAAATGATGCTCTGAATGAGGGTCTCAGCCCTAGTTCAGACTGGAGTGCTCGAGTAGCTGCTTTTAATTATCTCCGATCACTTTTGCAGCTTGGGCCAAAAGGAATTCAAGAAGTTGTTCTGAGTTTTGAAAAGGTGATGAAGTTGTTTTTTCAGCACCTTGATGACCCCCACCATAAAGTTGCTCAGGCTGCTCTATCAACACTTGCTGATATTATCCCTTCATGCCGCAAACCTTTCGAGAGTTACATGGAAAGGATTTTACCTCACGTCTTCTCAAGGCTAATTGACCCTAAGGAATTGGTTAGACAACCTTGTTCAACTACTTTGGAAATTGTGAGTAAAACATATGGTGTAGACTCCCTTTTACCTGCACTGCTTCGTTCTTTGGATGAGCAACGGTCGCCAAAAGCAAAATTGGCTGTTATTGAGTTTGCTGTGAGTTCCTTCAACAAGCATACTACTAATTCAGATGGATCAGGAAACAGTGGCATTCTTAAGTTATGGCTTGCCAAGTTGGCGCCATTGGTCTATGACAAAAATTCAAAATTAAAAGAGACTGCCATCACGTGCATTATTTCAATTTTTACTCACTATGATGCAACTGGTGTCCTAAATTTTATTCTTAGTCTCTCCATTGAGGAACAGAATTCTCTTAGACGAGCTCTTAAGCAGTATACTCCCCGTATCGAGGTGGATTTAATGACTTATTTGCAAAGCAAGAAAGAGCGTCGTGTCAAGTCCTCCTATGATCCATCTGATGCTGTTGGAACATCCTCTGAAGAAGGCTACACAGCCGTTTCAAAAAAGAGCCCTTACTTTGGAAAGTATTCTTCTGGTTCTGTTGACAGTGATGCCGGTAAGAAATGGAACTCTACACATGAGTCAATACTTGTTTCTGGCTCCAATGGACAAGCAGTTGATGGAACTCATGACAACCCATATGATAATTTTGATACCGGTTCTAGTCCTGAGCTTATTACCGCCCGGAGTAAGGATTTTACTAAAGTTAAGTCTATTGGTCAAAGTACGAGTTCCTGGACCAGCCGTTTGGAAAATGTGAATACTAACTTCAGTTTAGATGCGACTAGTCCTCGAGTGAACACAAATGGTTTGATCGAATCTGACCACATAGCTGTAACTGATGATAAAACAATGAGCGCAGATGATAGTCACTCTAAGGTTGGTCGGTTCAACTCTTCTCATGAAGCAGGACCAAGCATACCTCAAATTCTCCATCTGGTAAGTTAATTACAAATTTCTGTAGCACTGGGTACAGAAGAACATTTAACATTGTGGTTGCTATTCACATGACGAAATATTTATTTCACCGCGCATCATATCCTTTAGTGACAATTTTTGAATTTTAACAGTGGAATGACATTATCAACAAATTTGACGAATTAATAACACATTTCTCCTTTTGCATATCTATCCCCTTCATTTATGTTTCGTAAATTTTAATTTCTTGCTCTTTTGTTTTCCAGATTTCCATTGGCAACACTGAAAGCTCATGTACGAGCAAGCGTGATGGCCTTCAACAATTGATTGAAGCTTCTATTGCTGATGATCATTCCATTTGGAACAAGGTACACTTTCTTATATTTTTAGATTGCACTGTAGCATGGGCATTGGGATCTGGAACTGGAGCTTAGCTTCTTCTCTGTCGGTAGGCCATTGGTTAGATATAGTATCGAAGCTGGCCTTCTAGATTAATATATTAAATTGTTTGAACCCTCTTAAAAGCAATGAGAAAAGCATCTCATGACATGAAAAAACCGTACGATTGTATTGGTGTTTTATTTTTTGATGCATTCTCACTGGCAGAGATTTAAGCTATTGAGAAGTTTTCTTGTGTATGCTATATTTTTATTTGGCTTCATTTTGGCAGTTTTTCTAAGGTAGCAGTAAATAGACCATATGGCATGGAAGTGCCCAGATATTTATAATGTGTTTGGTTTAGGGAAAATGGGAGGGAAAGTGAATTCCCCATGTATTCCAGCTCATTTTCCTTTGTTTGGTAAGAGATGGAAATTAGGGGGAAAGCGCTAAAACACTCATTGTTTTGATAAAATTTTCCTTCCTAAATTCTATCTTATATTCCTTCTCCCAACTTCCCTTTCACCAAACAAAATATTCCGTCTCATTTTCCCTCAAATTTTTCTTTCCCACAAATTTTCCCTAACCCAAACACAGCCTTAATGAATTAGATAGTTTGGTGTTGCAGTTCTGTGCAGATTTATTTAGATTATTATATTTTGTTTTGGTGTCCATTTAGTCATATGGAGTGCTTTACTCAGTATGATATTGCTCTAACAAGAATACTTTTTTTTTAGTATTTTAATCAGATACTGACAATAGTACTGGAAGCTTTGGACGATTCAGATAGTTCCACTCGCGAACTTGTTCTTTCGTTAATCATGGAAATGCTAAAAAACCAGGTATTTGACTTATTATTGGTGTTGGATAATGTTCTTAGTTTTTATTCTGAGATTTGAATGTTCATTCTCAGAAAAATCTCATGGAGGATCTAATTGAGATTGTAATTGAGAAATTGCTTCATGTAACAAAAGAGAGTACTCCCAAGGTAAGGGTTCCTTACTAGTAAATTTTTGTATGCTTATAGCTCTCTAGTTCTTATAGTTCCATTTCCTCTTTCATTAGGTTTCAAATGAAGCAGAGCATTGCTTAACAATTGTACTATCTCAATACGATCCCGTGAGGTGTTTGAGTGTACGTGCATTTAACATTATGTTGATCATACTTTACCTAATTCCCTTTTTCGCTCCCTCTAGTTAGTTTTTTTTTTAAAAATAAGTTTGGGTATTTTTTTTTTTTTGCAGGTCATAGTTCCACTGTTGGTGGCTGAGGATGAGAAAACACTTGTTACATGCATTAACTGTTTAACAAAGGTATATTTTGTGAATGATTAGATTTCTGTGAAGCCAGATGAAATGGGAGCTTTCTAATTTAAACTTTTATTCTATATCTATAGCTTGTAGGCCGATTTTCGCATGAGGAATTGTTAGCGCAACTTCCTTCATTTTTGCCTGGTGTTTTTGATGCCTTTGGGAATCGAAGTGCTGATGTCCGGAAGGTATCTTCATTATTGCTCTTATATCTTTTTAGTGTTCTCATTGCATTTAATTTGCGTGATGAAGCCTAACAACTAGTAGCAGATGAATAACCGTACCTGTTTGTAACGTGTTAGGGCATGCTACATTTTGCCCATTAGCATAACATAGTGCATGTAAGTACTGCCTGGAAGTATATCAGATGAACCAGCCATCAAGATTATGTAATAAGAGTTTAACTAAATATTTGATGTGCCTCTATGTAGAACTTTGTTAATTACATAGTTATTCCTATGTCCTTATCACGGTTTGTAGAACTTTGTTAACTATATAGTATTTTCTATGTCAAATTTGGTAGACGGCAACTTAAGGTCTTTCTCTTCATTGACAGACTGTTGTGTTCTGCCTTGTTGATATCTACATCATGCTCGGGAAATCGTTCCTGCCGTACATGGAAGGCCTCAACAGTACACAACTGAGGCTAGTGACTATTTATGCAAACCGCATCTCCCAGGCCCGAACAGGCACCCCGATTGACAGCAGCCATAACTAGTAACGATCTGGCGTGGAAAGTAACTGGCAGCCTCACAGTGTTGTATCTTTGGTCGGTGGCAGTGGTGTATCCAGGATTTAAATCTTGGGTGGGCAAAAATCTCATTGTGCATTCTGTACATTATTGTTGAAAATGTGCATCACAAGGGTTTGGCTTCGGTTTTTGAAGGCTGGATTGGAATTGTTTGAAAGACAGCGTATGAGTGATTTTGTAAAAATGTGTTCTTACAATTCGATTCAAACACTCGAATTAAAATAGTTTGGTTTGCCATTTTAGCTAATTGATCATGCATGTGATTTGCTTTTTGTTGTTAAGGTCAAGCATTAGCATGATGCAGCTGACTAGCCTTCCCCTTTCTGCACGCACTTCCCAGCTGATCCCTTCTTTCAGTCACCATTCATTCGCCCAAATCTTATCAGCAGAAGTGAAAAAAATCTTTGGGTCTTCTCTCAAAGATAACAGGGATGTGAGTTCTACCAAGATGCCTAAAAAATCTAATCCCCAAGGAACGAAGTCAATCATAAAATAGAGTTGGAACTATGAGCACAACCACCATCAAGGGCATCTTATCGGATATCCTCATCAGAATTGAAAGAACTAAAGAAGCAACTCCAGAAGTTGATCAAATATTTGAAGTAAAACGCATGGAAGGTGTGATTTAATCATGTGTATGAACAACCTTGGATTTATTCATTTGCTTAGATTCTACTGTCTAACTCAATGATGGTGCTTAGGTTCATGGGACTCATGTACTTATCAGAACCAGACATCATCTGTTCTGCGATCAAGCGCGCCGCCCTTTCCGACGGATGGTACTGGTCCCAAAATACATGCAGATCTCTGCTGGAGCATAAGTTGGACCTTGCTGTGCAAAGTCCACGGCCATTGAATGGCCCCTGCCCGCAACATGCTTCATTTGATGACTTAAAACCTGCCACATACGAAGCAAAGTAAGTTTTTTGTGCTCCTAGAATGCCTTAGTTTTCATTTCCAGATTAATTCATTACCGAATGCTTGAGGGTTGCTGATCAAATTCATCTTCATGTTAAAGGCTTGTGCAGCAACAAATGTTTCTGATCCAAGCTTTTTGTTGAGAGCCCGGATCATGGTTGCCAGTTGAGTGTTGAATGAAGCAGCGGCTTGCTGAAGTTCAGCCACACATTCACCTCTGGTGCTTCTCCTAGCAAGTATCCCCGGAACACAGCCTATCGGCCCGATGCCTGTCACAATCACTCTACGGCCTCCTAGCTCATACAGCCTCTGCTCAAACCAAGGCACACCAATCTCTTCAACCAACTTCATGAATTTGTTTGAACTTATATTCTCACTTGGTAAATTAAATACATTACTGAAATAGTCTTCTTGAAAGTAATTCCTAATAACTCAGTGCATTTGCCAAGTGGGTATTTTTTTTGGAAAGAGTTTGCTCTGATTGTATACTTTTACTCACCATCAGGATTTTCTGATACTCCTGGATGAGGTGTTGAACATATTCTGGTATGGCATATTGGCGAGACCTGAATGAGAAGGGTACCAAGTAGTAGTTATTAATGAAATCGTTACCGCCGAGGACAATTAAGGTTGCTGCTTGATTCACCAGCCGCTGTGCCCGATCCTTTCCGGTTAGTGCACTAACTTTTTCCTGATATTCCTCGAACAAGTCCAGCTGAGTTCCAATCCTTAGAATTTCACCCTGCATATGGACAGAGAGGGACATGCTAGATTTTTTCATAAGAACTATGACTCAGACAGTTATTTGTATGTTTTTTTCCAAGTTAAGATTTGAATTTGAAGTGATTTGTGTAGTGTAAAGATATCAAAAATCTACTCACAAACTGTATTCCTGTGTCATTCAGAATCCCAACCCCCGCCGATGCAAAATTGGCCCCTGTGAGTAGTCTCTCCCCAAGCAGTTCAGGGCTCAGATATGGCAGTAATGGCTTTGCTCCAATTTTTTCACCTGAAAAGTCAGTTTATGAAAAAGGGTACTTTAATTCTTCACTGACATTACTAAGAATACAAACCATATACTGAAAGCTTTTTTTTTTTACCTACTATGTCAGCCAGGTTGAGGCCATTGGAGAAACGACCGGTTGCTCGATGAGTTGGATGATCAATGCCATAGGGCGGAGAGTTAGCGCGGGCTCTCGTGAACAGGTAGTTGTTGTTGCCGATGTCTACCACCGAATCACCGAAAACAAAGTAAGCTCTTGCTTGGCTTTCATGCACAAAGTGACTGAGAAACACCAGCCAGCCAAATATCACAACTTCAGAGAAATGTGGACAAGTTATGGTCATTGAGGTAAACATCCAACGTCTGCAAGATGGGCATGAAATGCACAAGCTCGACGCCGGTGAGTTTATTTAACTGGCAGAGTGGTTAACTTATATACAGGCATGGTTTGAATCCAGCTTGAGATTCAATTTAATATGCCGAGTTTTTAGCTTTGAAAAACTACTAATGTGTGATGTATCAGTGTGCCAGGTTGCTAATTTGAGATCACAATAATAGTTCAGAAGCATAGGAACGGCACAAGGAGCAACCAGTAAGTTCTAGTTCAAGGGGGAATGTGCTACTAGGTAAAAAGTGTTGAGTATGTCACTTGGTAAATGTTCCACATCGGCTAGTGAGGAGAAGAAGAAGTGACTTATATTGGATTGTTGAATCATGACTTACAAGTTCGGGTTTTTGAGTCACAATGTGGATACAATTAAATATGAGTCGATTGAAAAATCAACATGGTATCAGAGCCCATGGTTTGATTTTGGACCAGTATGCGCGAGATGTGGGACATGTGTACAGGCCAAAGGAACGAGTAGAAGCACCCCAAGTATGAAAGACGCTGCAGGACAGCTAGAGTGGCTCGCAAAGAAGAGGACGCATGCCATGAAGAGTTGCAGGGCGACTAAGACATGTCTCGGACTCCGAGAGAGGAGGGGAGACGCAGAGGCGCACTTACGAGGAGGACGCATGCCATGAGAAAGGGCATAGCGACTCGAACCTGCCAACAAACTGAGGAGGCTCGTAATAAATCTTCCTAGTTAAAATGTCATATATCCAAAACTACATGAATCAGCATTTGATCCTAAATATGAGCATATACCCTGATAAAGGCAGAGTTCAATCAGGAGGGTGTGTAGTTCATTATTGTTTTGGTTACCTGATTACCTCTGTGTCTGTTTCTAGGAAGAAGGATCACATCCACAGCCATGAGCATTTGTGGGGACATTTTCCATTTCAGGCTAGCTTGCTAGAAAGCAGTGGAAGTGGTGATTGCAATGCTTTAGATTGTTTCACACTGATTGATTGGCAAGGCTTTCTTGAGCACAACCTCTTGCAATATCAGATTTTTTTCACACAGGCTTTCTAGATAGTTTTTTTGGGTTAACTTGCATACTGTAGTTTGCAATCAATACTCATGTTTACAAGGCACACAAAGTAGAGATTTATTGCTTGTGGGCTAGCTTTAGCGTTTCTCTAATAAAATTTAATCTACCGGGTGTGTTCTCAATAAAAATTGAATTCGGAACTTTTTAGATAGATGTCATCATTTCTCAACAGGTGATCATCTCTTCTAAAAAAATTATCTTTTTGAAAATTTAGAGACGAGATTAGCTACTAAAACGCTTTTGGTGAAAGCAGATCGTGGAAGAGAGTTTTTTTTTAATTTTTTTATTAATATAATATTTTATACGCACACACAAAACCACTAGAATTTGAACTCTGATAATAGAAATTATCAGAAAGGAATCTGATCAAATACTGCAAAGCAAAGAGTCAATCCTTGTGTTAGTGAGTCAAATGAAGAACATGTTAGTGATGCATTTCAAAAAGCCAAAAGTCATCAGTTGTCATATACTAAATATGTTCATGTGTGTTTTCTTCTCTTTTGGAACTTATTTTCTCTGATGTTTGGGGTCCTGCATCAAAATCAATTGGGAGATATTAATAATGTGTCAACTTTATGATGATTTCAAGAAATTTACCTGGGGTCTACAACTTGAAAAATAGCTATGAAGTGTTACAAGTGTTTTTGAATATTCAACAACATGTAAGAGAGTCTTTAGTAAGAAAATTCTCACCATATAAACTGATTGGGGTGGTGAGTATCAAAAACTTAATTCTTTCTTTCAGGAAATAGGTATTTGTCATAAAGTGTCATGTCTTCACTCTCATCAATAAAAAGGATATGCTCAACATAAACATAGACTTAACATGGAATTTGGTCTCGCTGTTTTTGCTCATGCATCCATGTCTCTAAAATTTTGGAATGAAGCTTTTCTAACGGCTACTTATCTCATCAATCAAACTCCTTGTCGAGTCATTGATTTTTTTTTACTCCTTTAGAATGACTATTTCATGGAAAATCGAAGTACATATTTTTGTTTGTTTGTTTAGATGTACTTGCTGGTCCAAAAGCCTCTACACCACTTATAAATGACAATTTCGCTCAAGCAATGTGCATTTCTTGGTTACAGCATACCATATAAGGCTATAAGTGTCTTGACATCCACACTAGCCGAGTTCACGTATCTCATGATGTAGTTTTTGATGAAAATATATTTCATTTTGTCTATCTTCATCCAACTACCAGAGCCCAGCTTCGTTCAAAAATTAAATCTTTTATCCCCGTTCTTACTTGATTCCTTATTCTTTAGTATTTTAGATATAAAAAATACGAGTCAATCATTGACTAATGTGATTAATATTTCTGTTGAAGTTCATGAGATACAGGAGCCATCATCAGGGGTGCAAATAGCGAATTTCCAAGGCGCTGAACTTGAGGTTGATTTGTGTCGGAGTCCTGTGGAGTATGTTGGCGCGTGAGTTGAGACTGAATCTTTTGCGTCCACAGCTCGTGAGGAAGTGTCCCCGCATGATGTTGCCCAATTTACTGCAGATGATATGGGATCTTCTACGGCTCATTATGAGTCAATACATCCGCTTGTCAACTGATGTTTTGCAACCATCTAATGATGTTGTTCTTGCTCGTCCAAGAATCAGGTTGCAAAACTATATTCACAAATCAATTTTTTTACTAACGATGCTGTTTGTTATGGTCTTGCTAGTTTGACAAAAGAGACAAATACTTTAGAAGGAGCATAAAGTATTGATCATTGGAGAAAAGCTATGGATGAAGAATATGCAACTTTTATGAAAACCAAGACCTGACATCTTGTCCTTCGACGGCAATACCAAAACTTAATTGATTATAAGTGGATGTATAAGATTAAAAAAAAATTTACTGGAATGATGGATACAAAGCAAGACTAATATGTTATGAAGATACTTTTAGTCCCATCATTAAGACAACGACTATTAGACTTATTCTCTCACTTGTCAGTAACCAGACAGTAGAGCATTCGCCAGTTGGATGTGTAGATTGCATTTCATCATGATATTCTGGAGGACGAAATTTATATGAAACAACCATCTGAGTATGAAAATAAAGGTGCTTATAATTATTTTCGCAAATTGGACAGGGCTCTTTACGAGCTAAAACAAGATCTGAGAGCCTGGTACTCGAGGCTGAGTAGTAAATTGTAAGTTTAGGGTTTACTCTTTTCAAGACTGATACGTCTATGTTCTTCTACAAGAAAGGTGATATTACCATATATGTTTTAGTATATGTGGATGTTATAATAGTCCTCATTTCTTGTGATCAAGCTATTTCAGCTCTTTTCCATGATTTAAGAGCTGATTTTTCTCTTAAAGATTTGGAACAATTGCACTTTTTCTTGGAAATTGAAGTTAAATATTCTTTCAATGGCCTTTCGTTTTCATAAAGCAAGTTTGTAGCAGAGTTTGGTAGGGTTACAAAATTGCAAACCAATGAGTACCTCTTTTACTTTGTGAGAAACTTGGAGCTATGATTGAAAATCCTCTCGAAAGTGATGCTTCAAAAGGTATAAAAATATAGTAGGAGAGTTACAATATTTAACTTTGACATGATCTGGTATAACATTTGTTGTAAATATGGTGTGTCAATAAATTCATGCACCAACTACTACTGTACATCATACCACAGTTAAAAGGATTCTCAGATATAACAGTGGCACTATTGATTATGATTTATAAATTGTGAGGTCAAACTCAAATTTGGTGAGTGCCTTCTCTGATGTTGATTGGGCTGAACGCTCATGTGATAGAAGAACTACTAGAGGTTTGTTTTGTGAATTAGGAGTGCCTCATTTACAAGCCGTGATACTTTTATGTGATAACATTGAAGTCACTTATCTCTCAGTTAACCATGTGTTTCATGCAAGGATAAAAATTTTGTAGATTTCTCAAAGTTCGTGTCTTCGTAAAATCATCAGCAATTTGATCCCCTGGAGATATAGAATTGATAACAAGTAACTTTTATATGCAACAACTAAAGTAATTTGGATACAAACTTTGCTTTGTGAATTAGGGGTGCCTCAACCACAAGGCGCGGTACTTTGGTGTGATAACATTGGAGTCACTTATCTCTCAGTTAACATATGTTTCATGCAAGGACAAAATTCTTGTAGATTTCTCAAAGTTTGTGTTTTGTAGATTTTTCAACTTGTGTAAGCTGTGATTGAGGGGAAGTGTTGAGACACTGATTATAATTATGTTGTGATGGATACATTTATGTTTAGGTATTCAAGTCCATTCTAACGGATACATTCAATTATTGGTGTTCATGTCCATTGTAATGAACATTCAATAATATGTGTAAATTATGTTATGAATTATTTCTAATCTATATAAACATGTAATAACTTTCTTTACGAAGACACCCTTTTCCAAATCATAAGGATAACCCTCAGAAACTCCGGACAGAGATGCAATTCAAGGCCCGCGTGGATACCCCCTCAATTATTCAATGAGATTTATGTGATCAGTGCCAACATCAAGAATCAAACTCAGAATTAGTCAGACTCTAAATCTCATAGACCGAGCTCTGAACCGGCTCAACTACCCAATCACGTGTAGAAATCAAGAGAATTGTTATTTCTTCTTTATGTTAACAAATGATATGCCACAACACACATTTTTTCATTTTTCAGCTATTCACTTATTGTAATTAATTTTCACTTTTCAAAAATTTAATTTAATTATCGCATCATGCCAATCCAATAGTCTCTGTTTGGCTTAGAAAAAACTTGAGAGAAAAGAGAGCAGGTAGAAAAATTAAATTCATCCGCGATTCTATTTGATTTTTCTTTATTTGATTTGAAATGGAAAAATTGGAAGAAAATTTTAGTACTCTATTAATTTATTTTAA
The DNA here is from genome assembly GCA_002312845.1 of Kalanchoe fedtschenkoi. Lineage (NCBI taxonomy): Eukaryota > Viridiplantae > Streptophyta > Magnoliopsida > Saxifragales > Crassulaceae > Kalanchoe > Kalanchoe fedtschenkoi. Next base: position 669,539 of record NQLW01000012.1, read on the forward strand.
ATTTCCTTTCAATTTTCTTGTTCAAATTTTCTCTAAACCAAATATGGAATTCTCCCAATCTTCTCTCAATTCCCCCCCTCTAATTTTCTCTAGATCAATACATCCTTAGCAAAGGCTTTTGCCAATTTTTGATAGCTGGAATTAAAAGAGGAATAAAATAATTAATAACATCATAACCTGTTTGGCTGAATACAAAATAAATATTATTAATTACAAAAATAAAATTTAAGTTTAAAAATCAGCATTAATAATTTCTTAAAGAATATGTGGTATTATTTATAATTAACACCTTGATAATTTATCCTTGTAACCATGTGCACTTAATTTACACTGATCATATCTGCTAAAGTGTAGTATCTTTCTAACTTAAGTTTAGTTGAATTCTACTTAACCAAACTCAGTTTAACTTATCTGAATCTAAGCAAGATAGAAACATGGGGAGATTATGATGTAAAAATCAACAAAGTGTTGGTATGGTGGTTTAGAGTACTGCTTGACAATTAGGAGTGTAAATAAAAAATAAGAAAGGTATGAATCGAATCAAATCGAATTGAACTGATAGGTTCGGTTCGGTTTGGAATGTTGGTTCGGTTACGGTTTCAAATTTTGAAAAATGGATGATTAATGGCTTGGTTTGATTTTTAATTTTTTTCAAACGAACCGATCCAAACTGAACAAAATTAGTATTTTATATGAAAATTCTACTATTCAGTGATTAAACTAGTCAATAAAGTTCATGAAAAAAATTAACCGAATCGAATCGAACCATGTGGTTTGATTTAGTTTGATTTTTTAAAACTAGCGGTTTGGTTTGGTTTCAAATTTTTCAATCCGTGCACCAACAGTTTGATTTGATTTTTTATTAACAACCAAATCAAACCGAATCATTACAACCTGCTAACAACGATACTATTAAGGTGGAAGAGTGCGCTCCTCGTAACCACCGAAATAAATATATAAATATGATGTAAAACTTATGCTTCTGAGAAGTAGAAGACTCATCTCAAAACTAAATATTCCAACCCAAAACAAGTACGTGTGACTAAGCTATTGAATTAATCATGCATGGATGATCCCGGAGCTCCATCGGCGCCAGGGTTCCGATATCCGAAACAGAATTAAGAAACACAGGACGATGATGATGACCAGCAGGACCAACAAGCTTTCCGATGAAGACGACGCCGTATGATCACGTCTGCTCAACTCCTTCACCCTCTCGGTCTTGATCCGCTTCAGCACCATCTGCTCGATGAACCTCCGGTCCGCTGCCACCAGGGACGGACCTCTGGGATGGCGCGGAGGCTTGCCCACCTTCTTGTTCTTGCTGCCACCTCTGCTACTGATCTTTTCGGGCTCGCCCTTCTTCTCCTCACCTTCATCGATTACTACCTTTAGAAATTCACCGCGGTTGTCACCCGGGTGGTGTGAAGCTCCGTTGCCGCCTTGAAGAAGATCATCAACTTCCGGAGCTGCCTCCTTCTGGATGATCTGGCCCATTCTGTAAGTATTCAGCTGCTTCAAAGAGAATCGTTGAGTGGCTACAGGGTGAAATAAAAACTCAGGGTGCCGATGTTTATCGACTACAAATCCTTGAAGATTTCGAACAGGGGTTTGGGAAACATATTTTTTAAGGATTTCCAAAAATTAAAATGTGGTCGACGATCACACAATATGATTATCTTTGGTTACAGAGTCTAATCTCTTTAGATTTTTGAAAGTTTAAAAAATTAGAATTAGTATTTGCGTAGTTTAAAGAAAAAATGGAGTACCCTGATAGACGAATTACTTTTGGGTGCTCCGAGAGTAGGTGGTCTAGTTTGCGACGTCGTTTTGATTTTGATGAAATACGATGTCGTTTTTTCGTTTTATCACTTGTTTTCTGCAAATATAGAAGCGCAAACAATCTGATGAATAAAGCAGGTTAACTGATGAATATATAAGCACAACTGATGAATATTAGCCAACAACACATGTGACGAATATAGCATATCAACTTATGAATATTCATCAGTTATGTTTATATATTCATAAGTTATTTTGGTCAACTAATGAATATAGCAAATCGATTGATGAATATTCAACATATTCATCAGTTGTGCTTATATATTCATCAGATTTTTTGGTCAACTGATGAATATAGAAGCACAAATGCTGAACACAACAGGTCAACTAATGGATATATAATTCATCTGATGAATAGCAGGTCAACTGATGAATGTATAAGCACAAGTGATGAATGTATAAGCACAACTGATGAATACTCATCAGTTGATCTGCTATATTCATAAGTTGTGCTACCATATTCATCATTTGTGCTTATATATTCATTAGTTATTTTTGGCCGAATGCAACATAAGAGATGTGTGGAATATGTAAAATGATGTCGTTTTTCATCAAAATCAAAACAACATCGCAAACGAGAGCACCTACTCTTGGAATACCCAAGAATTTACGCTCATAGACTGCACCGGTATGTTGGATTGGTTGGATTGAGAATCAGATTAGGTATCAGTTTGATTTGTAATTAATACTATATTGCATCATGAACTAGATAAAACTAGACGAATCAACCGATATATTACAAAATTGTACAACCGGACCGGTCTGATTGAACCGATTCATTGTAATTGAAGGTTAAATTGCTTCTTACCTATACTTAAAAATTTATTTTACATAAAGTGGGACTCAAATTTGGCACCTTAACACATAAGGCGAACACTCAAACCAAATGATTGTGTATGTAAGTTGTTTTCCTATTGATAATCTGCAGATTATAACATGTGAATGAATCGACAGTCAAACTAATTTAAACTATTATTTCAATCAGAAAATGGAGGCGCAATCGATTCTGCCTCCAATTGGTTCTGATAACTATGATTTACCGTGTCTGCAAACCGCGTCTAATCATGTAGCAAAACCTGCAAGTTTGAAAAGTTAAATTTATTTTCATTCACATGGTGAATTCGTTTTGAATGCGATCCACGTAAAAAGTTGTCCGTGTTGGAGATTCAATGGGACTCTAGCATAGATTCTGAGTTAAACCGTCAGTGCTGCAACGCTGCCGCATTCAGCCTGCTGTCCGGCACGCTTGCTGGCAATCTAATGTGTCGGCTCCACCAGTCCATCAGGTTTAGCATCCGGTTTAGCCGGTCTTTTTGATGTAGACGTTTTGCGCTTCTTAGTCCTTGTATGATCCCTTGGACTTTCTCATTCATTTTTAATTGGTTTCGTTCGCTTATGATCTCGCAAGAAGAGAAATGTTGATAGAACGAATCTAAAATTAAATGGTGACTTTTCGAACATTAAAACATAGATTCCATGTTTTAAGCGTGATCATGTGACCCCATTCACCTCCTCTGACATCTGTCATTAGATGTTTGTGAATATAATGGCTTGCAAGTATAATTGAATTTGCTAACTCATTGTCCGAATCGAACATGATTTTTATCAACTGTGATTTTTTCGTTTCATTCTCTATCATGTCTGAACCCCCGTTTGGTTTGTTTTCCATACTGACCTTTTCGCTGTTCGGAACTGCGAAAATCGCTATTATTTTCGCTGATCGCAACCGCGAATGCGAAAAGCTCTATGTGATTTTCGCACTTCGTAACTGCGAAAATCATAGAGATTTTCGTAGGTCACGATTGTGAAAAATCATATGTCCGCGAGAAGAAAGCGGACAATGACGTGAAATATTTTAGGGTTTCAATATTTTGCTGTTCGGAACCGCGAAAATCTCTATAATTTTCACTCTTTGTAACTGTGAAAATCGCATGAAGCTTATCGCGGTTGCGAACAGCGAAAATAATAGAGATTTTCGCAATTTCGAACAGCGAAAAGGTCACTATGTAAAACAAATCAAGTTGAGGTTAAGACATGATAGAAAATGAAACGAAAAAATCACATTTGATAAAAAATCGTACATATGGTTCCCAAAACAAAGGCTTATTTATTGAACAGTTATTGATTCCCACACAAGCCCTCTCATTTCACAATTATGAATTTCAAATACAGAACCAAATGGTGATGAAGAATTCACAGCTTGGACGAAAAATAGCAGAAACTCAAAAGCAGAAATCACTGAGTAAACTATTTATATATGCTTTCTTCGATCGTTGGTATCATCTGCTCAGGATCGGGAATCCAACGCCAGCATGGTGCTGAGGTTCATCGGATTCATGACCTTACTCGACCCGATCATGAACTGATCGACGATGAACTGGTTCGCTCTGTCCGACGGGTGGAACGCGTCCCAAAATGCGTACAGGTCTCTGTTAGGACACAGGTTTGAAAACACCGTGCAGAGGCCGATCCCATTGTATGGTCCCTGCCCGCAACACGCCACCTTCGCCGTCACAAATCCTGCTCCGACCGAGCAGCCGGTTAGATTTATTTACGTCCCCGGATAAAAAGTGTTCGTCGAAATATATCATGGAATGAGCCACTAACCAAATGCTTCTGGCTGGGTGATGAAAGTGTAACTCATCTCAAATGCATTTGCAGAAATGAAAACATCTGATCCCACTTGACCGTTGAGCTCCTGAAGCACTTCCACCAGCTGGGGATTGAAAAGCCCCGCAGCTTGCTGGAGCTCCACCGCGCATTCCCCGTTGCGGCCCCTCTGCGCAATTTCCGCCGGGACACATCCTATCGGTCCAGTCCCTGTAACTATCACTCTTCTAGCTCCCAGATCATAAAGCCTCTGCTCAAAAAAAATTTGCATTATTTTTCACCCACCAAATTTAATGGGTCACCTAATTTTTATTCAGCTGGAAATTTGTTCCCCTCCAGTCTGACCCATCTGCATTTTCGATTTTTAAGAAGTTTATAGTGCGAAAAGTATGCTAAAATTACCATTAAAATCTTCCGGTACTCGGTGATGAGGTATCTGATGTAATCAGGTAGATTATACTGGCGAGATCTGGCTGAGAAAGGGATCAGAAAGTAGTTGTTGACGAAGTCATTGCCGCCCAGGGTGATCAAAACTATGGCCTCGTTCACCAGCCGCTGCGCCTGGTCGTCTCCGATCAGTGCGCCGACTCTCTGCTGATATTGCTCAAAGAGTTGTAGCTGTCTCGCAATCCTTATGATGTTCACCTGCAAAGTTTTTTCAATTTTTTTAACAATAATTAAAATTATTATTAAAAATTAAATATTTTTTTTAAATTGGCACGTGTCACATCCTAATTAAATGTGATTCGCGGAGACGGGACAGACAAATTCCTCTTGAAAATTTCTCCTCCCTGCCGACAGACATAATACTCAGACATAGGCGAACATGATGTTGTGTCTGAGGTTTCCTTTTGTACCTCAAGGCTCACCAGACAGGATACTATGATGTTTCATCTGTAGATGTTATTGCCTTCTGATTTGCGTCATATACGCTTCAAGGTAGATTAAAGTTTTCTAAGACAAATTCAGACATGTTTTATAGACTTCTCTGCATGAAGTTGATATGAAAAACTCAGCGATGATCAGCTTACAAACTGAAGCCCCGTGTCGTTCAGGATGCCGACTCCGGCTGACGCAAAATTGGCCCCTTCGAGGAGTCTCTCCCCGTCGAGCTCAGGATTCAGGTACGGCAGCACTTGTGCTACTCCGACCTTTTCACCTGTATATTGACATCTCATCGTGATACATTATTAAACACAAATATGCAGAAATGTAAGCGAACAGAAAGATAGGGGTGTAACGATTCGGTTCAGTTTGATTTTTAATTTTTTTCATGATTTTATTGACTAATTTAATTACTAAATAGGAGAATTTTCATAAAATTCTAATTTTGTTCGGTTTGGATCGATTCGGTTTGAAAAAAATTAATAACCAAATCATTATTCGTCAGTTTGTCAAAATTTGAAACTGTAACCGAGCCACTAACATTCCAAACCGAACTGATATGTTCAATTCGGTTTGGATCGATTTGGTTTGAAAAAAATTAAAAATCAAACCATTAATCGTCAGTTTTCCAAAATTTGAAACTGTAACCGAGCCACTAACATTCCAAACCGAACCGAATATATCAGTTCGGTTCGATTCATCAGTTTATCGATTTTTATTTACACTCCTAAAGAAAGATATATGACTCGTATTGAATTATGGTATTATTACTCACAAAACTCGGTTTTGAAGCGACAATTAAATTGAGTTATAAGTATAACTAGTTTCACATCAAAGAAACAATTGATAATGAGCAGAAGAGTCTCACTAGAGAAGGAAATCGCGGATACAGTTAAAACTGTTCTGATACCATATCAATGTAGTTGATTTCATATTCAAAATCAATTAATAATGAATAAAATGATGTGCGGTACTATTCTCTTATATGCACCAACGCAATTCAACTTAGTTAGTTGGACATGGAGATCAACGCAACACAAGTTAGACAATGAACAAAACATGTCTCTTACCGACAAGGTCAGCGAGGTTGCGGCTGTTGGAGAAGCGCCCGGAGGGTCGACCTGAGGGAGAATCGATGCCATAGGGCGGGGAATCAGCCCGGGCAGTCGTCAGCAAGAAGTTGTTGTTTCCGTTGTCCACCAGCGAGTCGCCGAAGACGATGTAAGCTCTTGCGTCTACCTGCGGCGCAATGCCACCCAACACCGCTAGGCCAAATGTCAGCAGGACTAGGAAGGAGGAGAGCTCCGAGGAATGTGACATGGCTCCGAGGACACCTTAATGTCGTGCTACTTTAGGCACACAGGTAAAAGCAATGATGCAGCTGAATATGGGAGTGAGATGTCTGATTTTAGTAGGTGGTGTTTTAAATAGAGGCGGTTGGACCGGGGCAGAGGCTCGCAGATAACTTAGTTTTTTTTAGAATGATGCATTAATTTACTCCGAGCATTGGAAATGAAGTGTCGAGGCTCTGTTGAATACTCCCTCCGTCTATTGATTTGAGTAGATTAAGATGAAGTTATGATAGCGGTTGAATAAATTTAATACAGTAAGTAGATGGTTAATATTTTTGTAACGAAATTTGTGTAAAAAGTAAAATTGATGGGTTATTGGTGAAAGATGTTTTTTATTGATTATGATAAAAAAGTTATTAATATTTGACGTTTTAAAATGGTTCTTGATATTAAATACGCATTGAAAATTGTTACTCCATCTGTCCTCTTGTACTTGTCGCTTAAAATACCGTGTATTAATTTTTGCATGTAAATAACTCAAAATATAGATATTATAAAATTATGATAAAAATATTGTCAAAGGAGAATTCGATACAAACCTATTGAAATTCATCATCATAATGTTTATTATAAAACTTCACATAGAAAACGATAAGTCAAACTCAAATCTATAAAAGGAAGGACAAGTAAAAGAGGACGGAGGGAGTAAGTGACAAGTAAAGTGGACAAAAAAATTTGGTTAAATGACATGTACAAGAAGAAAGAGGGAGTAGTATACAGAAGAAGAGCCAGTAAAGTGACAAGTCAGTGAGTATTGGAGTATGAAATCATAACTGTGAAATACTCTCTCTGATCTCTTACCGTAGTTGTTTAAGAATAATTTGTGTGTATTAAAAAGATATTAATACTAACAGATGACCAAATTGAATATATTTATATTTAATGTATTTTTTAAAATATCACGTAAACTATAAAATGTGGTGTATTTTATAAAATATCACGTAAATTTTTAAATCACAGTAGTACTACATTTCAATTGAACTAATTGATATTCAATATTTTTTATCAGCGCGAAATGGTTGGCAGACCGGCGTTTAGACGGACAGAGATCCGGTGCTGCGCAGGCCTTTGTTGAGAGCACAAAAGATGTCGTTTTCTTCGACGTCATTTATAACACAAAATGACATCGTTTTATGCTCACAGCAAAACGCTGCGGAGCACGGGATCCGTGTCCCGCTCAAACATACTCGAGAAGCGAATGACGTAGAAATGAGCAACAAGCTTAGCTGGGAGTTGGCCCGAAATTAAGATGGTCAATGATTGATGTCTCCTACTGCCTATTTTTATTGGAGTCACGGGGAGTTTTGACCAATGATTTGACTGTAAAATTGTGATTACGATACGCTTACAAACAGAGTCTTGCAAAGATCGGGCAAGCAAAATGGTCAACTCTCTGAATGTCGTCCCACGAAAGATAATAAGAAATGAAATAAGGAAAAGCTTTTCACTCTATGGCGTTGCATGTACTTGTGCTGATATCTAAGGCTGTGTTTGGTTTGAAGAAAATTAGAAAGAAAGGAAAATATAAGAGAAAATGAATTTCTCATAAATTTCATTTTATTTTCTCCTTGTTTGGTTTGAAGTGGAAATTTTTTTTAGAAAGTACTAAAACATTCTTTAAATTTAATAAATTTTTCATCTAACTTTTCATTCAATTTTTCATCTTCAGTTTTTCCTAAACCAAACAAAGGAATCCATCTTATTTTTCCTCAAATTTTCTTTTTCCTCAAATATTCCCAGGGGAAAAACTCAAAAGGGGTCCTGAACTATCACCGCTTACCCAATCGCGGTCAGAACTACCACGATTTTCAAAAAGTGTGTGATGAAAAAAAATTTAAACTGATTTTCTAAAATAAAATTCATCATTATATTCCAAAACTAATATTATTATAAGACTTAGATTTGTGTGTGAAAATTACATCGTTTGGTTATCAAATGACGTCATTTTCTTTATGTGCGCAAAAGAATATAATTTATTTTGATAACCAAATGACGTAATTTTCACACACAAATCTAAATCTTATAATAATATTATTTTAAGAATGTAATGGTGAATTTTATTTTAGAAAATCCGTTCATTTTTTTTTCATATCACTCTTTTTAGAAATCGTGGTAGTTATGACCGCAATTGGATAAACGGTGATAGTTTAAAATCTCTTTTCCCTATACCAAACGCAGCCTTAATGCAGGAGGAGACTTCATGTTAGGTCTTCTAATTGACGCATGCATTAAATGTATGTAGTTGGGGTTGGGGGACACCCATGGCTGCTTAAATTTCCTACCCAACATGCCAACCTATTTTAGAATTGACATATGCACTTCTCAAAGTATAAGCGCGACTGTTTGTTTGTTTTTTTTTTAAAAAAAAAAATTACTTTTTATTTATCTGTGAGGTCTGAAAAGTCTTCTTCTTATGTGATACATAGATAACTAATATGAGAGATTCATCTAGAATTATAAATGGGTGCTCATAAAGTTGAACGAAATGCTATTAGAGGGATTCGACAAAAAAAACAATTAATTTAAATGTTAAGTATCTGATCATCTCATCCAATATCTTTTCGGCTGCTCGACCGATACATTGCTGAAAAACAAATTAAGACCTGATGAAGCTCTTAGTTTGTTTATTAATGACGGATATTATTTGATAAATCGATGAACCGAATCAAACTGAACCAATCGATAAGTTCGGTATGGAGTGTTATTGGATAGGAGAGACACAGTGATCATGTGTGCCATCGGAGCCATGAGTGAAGCATGGATAATGTTGAGACAGAGCGGTGGGTGGATATGCAGTTGAGTGAGCAGGGAAAGAGAAGAAAAAGTGGCAGCTAGGATTTGTGTGATGGCATAGAATTAAGAGAGAGAGATGAGTGTGAGAGATGGCATCAGATGTAGAGAGGGTGCTCAACTATTTATTTATTAGGAGATCCATCCAGCTGAGGGAAGGAAGCCTAAGATATTTTATTAAATGTGAATTTTTCGCTTCATTCTCTATCATGTTTGAATCACTGCTTGATTTGTTTTTCATACGGACTTTTTCGTTGTTCGGAACTGTGAAAATTCCTATTATTTTCGTTGTTTGTAACCGCGAAAAGCTCAATGTGATTTTTGTACTTCGGAACTGCGAAAATCATATGTCCGCGAGAAATAAGCGGGCAATGACTTGAAATATTTCTAGAATTTTAATTTTCGCAGTTCCGAACAGCGAAAAAGTCAGTATAAAAAACAAACCAAGCGGAAATTCAGACATGATAGAGAATGAAACGAAAAAATCACATTTGATAAAAAATCGAAGCGCAAGAGCCCTTGCCTACCTAGCAAGAGCCCCATAGCTACAAACAGTGGCAAAGGGTCGCTGTAGACATAGAAACTTTCATGTGAAGATCTTAAATTGGCAATGCTTAGGTAGTTGAAACCACAACTACCTTCTCTTCATCTCCACTTCATTTCTATGACTGACTATACATGCAGATTTCAAAGTAGTGACTTCAATAATAGTCCTAGGGATGGTGGCTCGCTCTTAGCTGACCTGTAAGATGGAAGGTGTTGGAGTTCTCCCGGAGGTACTAAGACTCTGTTTGGTTCGAGGAAAGTGAGAAGAAAAGAAAAGTTTGTGGGAAAACTGAAAAGAAATGGAATCCTTATCTAATTTTTTCTTTGTTTGGTTTCAAAAGAAAAATGATAAGGAATTCATTTTATTTTCTGTGATCATGTAAAGTTTTATGAAAAATATGTAGAAAAATATCAATCTTTCATCACCTCGTATACGTTGAATTTGATCAAAAAGTGGTTATTTGTTTGAGATACGTTGAATTTGATTGGATTGATTTGTTAGAGATAAAAATCACATTTTTCATCCAATTTTCCACCTGATTTTCTTTCTCTCCTATTTTCTATCTAAACCAAACAATGAATTTTACTAATTTTTCCATCAGATTTTCCTTTCCGCAAAATTTTTCCTAAACCAAACGCAGCCTAAATCTATCATGTTGCTTTCGTATAAGGAGTGAATGAACATATTAACGGGAAAATATCGCGTGATGTCAGTGGCGGTTCTTCTGGGACAATCGTTCTCCGTATTTTACTTAAAATATCTTTATATATAATAAAAACAATTATTTTATTGATGTGTTCACAGTTAACACATGATATACCGGAAAAAAAAATATTCTATTAATTGTTTGAGTCTGAAGACAAATGTGTATTTATTCAAGAAAATAGATATTTTGGGCCCTGAAGCAACTGGAACCGGAGGCTCTGTGGTCTGTGCCGTGGCACAGGCTGCACCTCCCAGTGGACCGGCCATGATTGTAATCCATATACTTTCAACCAACCATTTTGAGATTTTTGTGGAAAACTATCTTTTTCCAAATTTTCATATCAATTCTATTCTACCATTCATTTTAATTTCAAATCTATCCTATTTGAAGAAAATCACATTTGTGAACCGCGATTTTTTTAAAGAAAACCGCAATTTCAAACCGATGATTTCTTAAAATGACAAAACCACAATTTCAAACTGTGATTTTCTTAAAAAAAACGCGGTTCACAATTATGTTTTTTGTGTATTTTGAAATGATGTTTTTATAGAAAATAAAACTACGGTTTGCAACTGCGCTTTTATTAAGAAAAACCGAGGTTCACAATTGTGTTTTTTTTCAAGTAGGATATATTTGAAATTAAAAAGAATGGAAGGGTAGAATGGATATGGAAACTTGTGAAAACAGTGGCAGCCACTAGGGGTGCTGCGGGGGCAGCCGCCGCCCCGAATCTCACCAAAAATGCTTGTCTATGCAAAAAAAAATTAAAAAAAATTATATATATAAAAATAAAATTTATATGTTTAATTTCAACGAACTTTTTAATTTTGCCCCCCAAATTCAACCAAAATTTTGAATATGTAAGTGGTGAATATTCATCAGTTCTGCTTACGTTTTCTACATATACAAAAGTACAAATCATCTGTTGAATATATAATCACAACTGATGAATATTCACAAATTATGCTTATATATTCACCAATTTTTGTTTTCTGCAATTACAGAAGCACAAATCATCAGTTGTGTTTATATATTCACCAGTTGTTGTTTTCTGCAAATACACAACTGATGAATATATAAGCACAACTGATGAATATTCACCAGTTGTGCTTATATACTCACCCGATGTTTGGTCGAGTGCGGATGTGTAATACGTAAAACAACGTCGCTTTCATCAAAATCAAAACAGCGTCGCAAATAAGAATAGATACTCGCGTAACACACAAGCGTTTGCGGATAAATACAAACACTATTACAAATATCATATATTTTCCCGATATTACATAGTGATTGCATGAATTGGCTGCTTGGAATATGAATCCTATATATGATAATTAAAAAAATTAAAAACGATAATGTTGATCGGGTTAAAAGTTGCCTCACTCAAAGAAATCTCTCCATCAGCGGGCCGCGGCCCAATAACCTGTGACTGGCAAACCAAGCTCAGCCCAATAATCTCTCCAGTCGCCATCGGCCCGCTGCTGCAACACCCAACAAACCAACCAGCCATGGTTAGATGCTTTCTTCCAGATTCCCAAAATTCAAATCGAGACAAAACCACTCCCACAAATTTCCCCAAGGAAACGCGACCCTCGTCCCCGTCGATCCTCCGTTGTGCTCGGCAATCAGCGGCGGCGCGACCTGGTGAACGATGAGGAGGAATTGCTGCCACGCGCTTCTCGCTTTCATCCTCAAGTTCCTCAATTTCCTCCAGACCTTTCTCGGTGTCTGCATAATCGTCTACTCCGTCTTCATGCTCGATCAATGGAATCACCGCCTTCCGCCGCCGCCTCCCGTCGCGCCGCCGCCCTGGGATGCTGATTCTGTTGTTCAAATGGCTTCCGGGGTCGACGATGCCCTTACGTCATCCAACCTTCCCGCTCCTTGGTGAGACGCCTTTTCTCGCCTCTTTCAATTGCTGCGATTTCTTTTAATTCGAAGTTAGGGTTTTATCGTCTCTGTTTTTAGACAAAAGTGACTGATCGTAATCTCTTCTCTTGGATAAGCTTGGCTTGGTATTTTATTTCAATATGCTGTTTCTGCATCCTTGTGTTATGTGTATAGATGAAGTTGTTTAAAAGGCCGGGTCAAATGTAGTGGTTCATTGCATATGAGCAGTGGTGGCTCTAGGAATTTTAATCGGGGCAGGAAAAAAAATTTCATCATTCTAGCTGTTACTCCGGATCTCCAGCCGGTTGCCGACGGACGAAAAAGAGTTGGATAAAGTTAATTACTTAATTTGGCTCTTAGGTTGGTTGGATATTAGAGTTTGAGCAGCTTTCGATTTTGTTTCTGGTTTTAATATATCTTTTATTTATTTGGATGGATTATGGGTTAGATTTGGAAATATTGAGATATTTTGGGTTTGATTCGGGGTATGAAATTAAAATTTAAGCTGAATTAAACATATAAAAATTAATTTTTTTAAAAAAAATATAGATAGAAATATATTGGATCAGTGTCCCTCTATGGCACCGCCACTGCATATGAGCCTCTGATACTTAGTTATGCGAAAACTGGGCGTTGTTAGCTTGTGTGCATAAAATTGTACTGGACTCAAGGTGTAAGTAGAAGCATCTTGTTTTAGCCTGGGTGGTGATTGAGTGCTTTGTGTACAGGTTCATATACTCATTCATGGCAGTGGGAGTCATGCTGTGCTCTGTTACCTGTGTTGGTCTCATTGCAGCTGAAGCGATCAATGGATGTTGTTTGTGCTTTGTATCCTTCATTGTGTTCTTCTGCTTTATTATCTCGTCCGAAAAGTCTAATTTTTGTGTTTCAACTATTGGTTCTGAATGCTGCTAAATGCTATATCAACTTATGTCAACTTTTCGTTTGTGTTAATTTGCGTCCGCAACATTTTCCTTAACTATTGCACTTCATGAATTTACAGTATTCTCTACTGAAAGTTGTAGTTATCTTAGTGGAAGCGTCTTTTGTGGCATTTGTCGTTTTTGATCATCATTGGGAAGAAGTGAGTGCTCAGCTTGTGCCTTTTTCATTTATAAACCACATGTGCATGCTATTTTAAAGGCATCAATGCAGTCTGGGAAATTCTATTGTTGTTTACTTATTTTTTTTATTTCTTTCCATCTAATGCATGTGTCTTTTAATCTTATGCGCAACCACAGGATCTCCCATTTGATCCCACTGGGGAGCTTGATAGCCTCAAATCTTTCATTGTAAAAAATTTAGAAATCTGCAAGTGGGTTGGCATTACAATACTCATCATTCAGGTAGCTAAATCAGTCCATGATCTAGACATGTGTTGTTTTCCTTCATGTGATAATCTAGTGTTGTTTTGCATCCTGTTTAAACCATGTTATGTTACTGATTCCTTTGAGAGAACCATAAGCATCTATAGTTGAAGTTTTCTGTAGTAAGCTTTTGATTTTCCGGCAGCCTCACTATGTATATTTTTGGGGGACAAAAAATGTTAGTTATAGAACTACAGCATCAAACCTGCCATAAAATGACTTCAAAATATCCTGCACGATGCCTGGTGAACTTCTCAATCTTGCACATTTTGAAAACTCATAGAACAGAATCTTCATCGCTTGTGCTAGTATACAAAGGAACAAAGTCACTTTTAGAGGTAGTAAATATTTAGGCGTGAAATGTATGTTTTTAGAATTCTACTAGATCGTCAATTGTAATTAAAGCTCATGTCTGCCCAAGATAAATTTATGTAGTGGATGCAGTACGTGTACCATTATTGTATCTCAATGTTGCTTGTTAGTGTCTAACTGTTACGTCTCTCTGTATACAAATCTCAGGCAGTATCACTGCTGCTAGCTTTTGTTTTGCGAGCGACAATCTCAACTCGTAGGGATGATGAGTATGATGACGTGGAGAGCACTCGAGAGCCATTGATCCACACACGTCCAGTTGAAAATTCTTATTCAAGTAAAGGAGACAACATTTGGAGCTCGAGAATACGAGATAAGGTTCATAGTTCTGTGTATGAAAATTTGGATATCAATAGCAACACATTCACTTTTCAAATAAATTAAACTACACGAGCTCTTTAATGCACAAGACATCTTTCTTCTGATATTAACCACCTTAATTTGCAATTGAAAATTGCTAATTACACCATCGATTCTTCTTGTTTTAGGTTAACGTATTGATGGCCTGACCTTATGAATCTCCCATATCTGTAGTTATCCATGGATCTGCGTATTTGTTGATTAGCTTTTTGTGGTGTATTTAGCTTGTTTATTTTTTTCTTTTCTATACTCTCGTTCCTCATTTCCACCTTGAGGTTTCATTATTTTTACCTCGAAAATGCTCGCTTCTCAGCTTCTATTGTAACTTGCTCTAAGTTTTTTAGTTACTAATGTTTTGCAAATTTCAAACATGTGTGCAGTATGGCTTGGGCTCAAGTGACAACAAATATAACCAGGTGAACCAAACACATTAGCGAACTCAGAGTTTCACTGAATGGCAAACCTATTTTGTTGCTGCCTGCCATTGTATGTGTTGTACAAAAGCTTGCAGCCCTATTCATATCTTCTTCAACTGGGACTGGCCATGTATATAGTAACCTTACTGGTGCATTTTGTAACAAATGACTTGTTCTTTTTTCCTGCTGGATGATTGTCAAGTTGTGGTCACGACATATGAACTAGTGACTTGAAAATTGAAAACGAATGGTTTAGACACATACCCAAAGGTACTTAACTGGTGTTTGGGCTCCAGTATTTGTTGTCAAGTTCTGAATTAATCTCATCAAAAGTAGCTGATTAGGATGGTTGCTTCTCTTCCCTGTTCATCTGCATGTCTTTTGCTTGGGTGGTAGGTTTCTAAATGGCTGATTATCTAAGAGCTTTCAGGTTCCATAATCTGTCTGGATTTGGATTCACATAGACAA
>NQLW01000012.1:686045-699909 GCA_002312845.1 Kalanchoe fedtschenkoi
GCCATGGATGGATGGGGGCAATGTGATGATCAAATACATATAATAACAAGAGGGGATTAGGAAGAAGGGGGTGGGCTTTTATGAAACTCTACCTGTCAATGCAACAACAACAGCATCCTCCACAAGCTCTTCCAGCAGCTTCTCTTCTATTTCCTTCCCTACTTTATCTATTTCAACGCGCATATTCGCCACCAATCCACTCCCCACCACTTCATTCTTCACTACCATCTCCACTAACAGGCTAGTGTTTCTATCACCGTCATCCCCCACAACCCATCTGGCATCATAACCTACCCATTCTTTGATTCTGGTCCACACCTCATCTGTTAACGGTACCCGACTGTGACCACTGGATGATAGACTAGGTGCTTGTGGTCTGTGTTTCCGTTCTGGCAGTCGGTACTGCGAAATATCAGCCAAGGCTGCATTCACACAGTCGTACATGAGCTTGCGACTTGATCTCCATTGCCTGCGGTTGGCCTCATGAGCCAAGGCTTTGTTGTTTAAGTTAATGTAGTTTTCTCTCAGTTTCGGGTCTAGTGGACTGTCAGGCGAGTGCCATCGGGTAAAAAATGTATCTGACTGAGCCTCATCATTGATGCCGGTATCAGTGAGTAATGTATGAACAAAAAGGGACCAATCTTCTTCAGTCTCGGGCCCCAAAGGCACCACTGGAGGTGTAACTGGAAACTTAGTGGCTGTGTCTGAACATGAGTCCTTCCAAGATATGGTCCTGGAAATTGACCCGATTGGAGGTGATTTGTCTATTAGATTGGAGTTCAATTGGCGAGCAAGAGCTTTGGCCCCTAAATATACCAAGCAAGCATAGTCAAATAACTGGCCAATAAATATAGCAAGTGAACATGCTTCAGATGGAATAAAAACCTTGCTCTTCTCTGCTGTTGCTTGCAAATTCCAAAGCAAGAGTGTCATCCTCTCCGAACGGTGTCTCCAAGACTGAGATTGGACTCGGATGGTCCTGATTGTCATTAGATTTTGCAGACCTCCGGACAGATAATCCTACCTAAATAAAGACAACTTGAAATGTTTAGACACTGAGGAATAATTTTTTATTTTATTTTTGCACAGTAAATAAGATTACCCTGCTTGTAGCAATGGCTTCATTCTGCCCCTGAAGACCAAGGTGTGTGCCTTCATCAGAAGCTTTACTACCAACAAGCTTCGCAGTATTACCACAACTTTTTCCAGTGCAGAGCTCTGGTGTGTCGGGGGTACTAATAGGAGGTATTCTTTCAGTTTCAGTTTCAGTAACATTAGAAGCAGCTTTCTTGACCTTTTTAGTCTTTGAGAAGAATAGACTGGAGACCTTCCCCTTAAAAGATGTTTTGTTGCTTTTGGGCTTCACCTCTTCTCTTGTTTCATTTGGTTTGCCAACCTCAGGACCAGAAAGTTCAACGTTAAGCCTTGAACCATACACTGATGACGAAACTGGAACTGACTTCGACCTAAGAAGACTTCTTGGAGACAACAGTATACTCTCTTCCTTGGTCAAATCACGAGCGATGCATGAAATTGAACCCCTTGCTTCTTCATTGCTCCTAACGTGCTCAGAAGTCAGCGACTTCTTTGTGTCTGACAGGGCCAGCATCTCACCTAGCGTGCTAGAGCCTCTCCTAACATGTCTCTGTTCCGGAGGATTCCCATGCAAAGCCACCATGGCCCATCTTTCAGAAAGCCGCTTTTTGGCCTCCCGACAAACTGATGATTCTGGAGAGCATGATGCACGGCTGAAGGATGATGAGGAAAAAGGACTATTGAACCGATTGATGTAATCCCAAGAATGCCTCGACGTTGGTGACATGACTTCAGAATCACTTTCGCCGTCATATTCATTATCGGATTTGTTAATGGAACTCTCATCGCCAGTATATCCATTTGAAAACACTGAAGAATGCAAAGTATCATCACTTTGCCGACCCACCATTTTTTCAAGCATCTGCCTGGTGACTTCTCTAGACTCATGAGCATCACATACTTCAGTCTCGGTGAAGTAATCTTCACCTTGTGTAGTTTTCAAGGATGATGAATCTGAAGAGCCCAAAGTCCCGATTTCGTGAGCATTTCCAATGCTGGGTTTTAATACCACAATTCGAGTTGGTAAAGGATCATTTGCATCCCAATAAGAAAAGGTAGAAGAGCGCTCATCATTACTTTTGCTCCGTCCATGAGCCAGAGCAGCCGGCACAAATTTCTTTGCCTGTTTCTCAATCTTCTTTCCGGGCATTGAAAACTTTTCATCCTCTTCAAATTTGGAAGGTTTAAGAACAGTGATACGTTTTGTTTCAGGAGTTAAAGGAATAGCATACATTTCATACAACTGTTGCGTAAATTGGGAATTTGGCTCTTGAAGACACTTGAGAAACAAATCCTGATTAGAGCTAAGAACTTCCAATGCATCATGGAATTCTTTAGTCTGGCGAAGTCTTTCATCTGTTACTAAACGCTTCGCCTCAACAAACTTCTGGCGGACAAGAGCCATCCTTTTCTCATCTAAATCCTTCAGATGCCTACTCCTTTGTGGGGATTCATCCTTGACAAACTGGTCCTTTTCAGCTTGATTCCAGATTTCATATATATCTTTATATTCTTTCTGCTCTTGATGGTTAGCTTCAGGTTTCCTTTGCTTACTCTCGATACAGCTATCTGTCTGCCTGTAATCCACGGGGCTTTCAGAACGCAATGCACTATTTGTTCCACGGATTTTTGACTGACTGAGATGTACAACAGAATTATTCTGTTTCCTTGGGAGAGCATCTAGACCCATTAACTTGGCAACTAAATTAGGCGGGTTCTGCTTAGGTTCCACTTCTTTTGACATTTCATGGTCTAAGAGCATCTTCATTGGTGTTCTGTTCGAGGCCTTTCTTCCTAACTCTGATACAATCTGCATGATGCCAATTCCAGAGAGTTACGTATTTAGCAATTTGACTAAAGATGGAATGTACATAAACTCAAAACTCTTTCGATTGGATTTTCCAAATTCACTAACCAATTTATCCTCCAATGGGTCTTCAATGGGGTTCAACGATCTGGCCACATCTGATCTGCTCCTTGATAGTGAAGATCCTGTGGCACATGCATGTGATGAGTGTGCATTATCAAACTTCAAGACTCTAGAAAATTACGAATAACAACCCAAGTAATTAAAAAAATATATCTAGTTTTCAGTTTCAAGCTGCAGATAGTGCAGAAGCGAGGCAGATATATTAAATGATAAAAAAACGACCACTACAAGTTCATCCAAAATGATAACTACCAAGCATGCCTCAACAAATGAAAGGTTGGCTTAAAAATACCAGTAGACAGCAGTACCCAACAATGATTAATTTTATATTCATCGGCCAGTTTCTTAACTTATTGGATTTTTGTAAGGGGGCATTTCGTTTCTTCTGTAAATGCTCTTACGCAACCCAGTCAAAAAGAATCCAAATAGCAACAAATTCCTGCTTCTCCACATGAGCATCACAGATAGTAAGCCAAGAAGCTAAAGAATAATCACCATCATAATGAGGTTTGTCCATAATTCTCTTGTTTCCATTCAAGCCAGGATTGATGTCAAACAGATTCACCATCCTCCCCAAACATCCAGGAACAGGCGTATTGGAATTGTGAACTTTCCTATTCTTCATATTGTTCATTTCTTTAGTACCTGAAGATAAAACCCAGCACAAAATCAGAATCAAACAAAACGGGATTCGATTTTTTCAACAGAAACTAAGTCGCTGAATTAAAGTAAAAGATAAAAAAACACACACAAAAGAGAATGAAATTGGACCATACGAAATCACTGGCGGATGATGTCAGAGATCAATCGTCCGCACAGAAAATGAAAATTAAGCGATCAAATTAAACGTAATTATCCATCGAAAGTTACTTATACAGAAATACGGGCCGAGCACGGAAGCCGAATCGCGTACGGACACTGGAGTAGGAACTGGCGAGATCGGAAGAGAGCACAGAAAGGCGATCCGGTAGTGGTAAAGGATAAAATTCCACCAGGAAGAGTAAACGTACCTGGCCTGCTGGTCATCATCATCTAGCGCGGAGGCCGAGCTGTGGTCGTAGCATCCTGGCCGGGGGATGCGGCCGGCGATGCAGCCTAACGGTCGGAATCCGGTGCAGTGAATGACGCGCCGACGGTGAGGCGAAACGTGCGCTGCGACGCGAAGCTGCTTGGCTCGTGACGCGCGAGAGAGAATGAGAGAGAAGGCTCCGTGCGCATCAGAGAGAGAAATGGAGATGAGTGACGGTGGAAGATGATGTAGAGATGAAGAAGAAGAAGAAGATAATTCTGCTGCTGCTCACAAGTACTTTTTCGTATTTACAAAATGGTCCTCACACTTTTACGCGATTCACGCGTAATGCCAAAAGTTATTTTTCTGTAAAATTGTCCATTTGAGATTTTACGGATGACACACACTTTTTCCATTTTTAAATTGTTTGAAGAAATTATATTTAATTTTTTTTTAACTTAACGTGTAATTTTATAATTAATTATTAAATATATTATTAATATATATAATTTCGGGCATAACCGTATGATTAATCATTCCGATTAATCTCTCACTATATGATTAGTGATTCCAATTAATCTCTACTCTCTCTGTCCTCTTTTACATGTCATTTAACCGAATTTTTTTGTCCACTTTTATTTGTCACTTAACAATTTTCAATGTGTATTTAATGTCAACAACTATCTTAAAATGTCAAAGATTAATCACTTCATTATCATATTCAATAAAAAATACATTCTCCACCAGTAATCATCTACCAATTTTACTTTTTGCACGAATTTTTTTATAAAAACATCAACTACTCATTCATTAAATTTGTTCAACCGCTAGCATTAACTTCACTTTAATCTACTCAAATTAACCTTAAAGGATATGAAATAGAGGACGGAGGGAGTAATTATCTGATCACTCATTAGACGTTTGAGAGTTTATTGTAACTCGTTTTGAACCTTGTAACTATAAATTAAATAAATAATTATTTGGTGAGATCATATGACCTCAATCTTGATCAGTTACTGTCTATCACATTAATGAATAATAATATTTAAATTTTATTTCACATGTTATATTGATAATTATAGTCAAAACCACTTAATTTTTAGTTACTATTTATCTTATTTGTTGTACAGAATTTAGATCCATATTGATATTTCTCAAAAATAATAATATGTAAAAACCATAAATACACATTTAATAAAATTGAGAATGTGGAATCCAACATCATGAATATGCATATCCGACCATTCAATTTACGTGATAATGAATATAATGTTCAACTATTATTAATGTGTGGTAATGTGGTGTATCATTTATTATAAAAATAAAATATTTCATGACATAAAAGGCTGTTAATAAAAGATAATTTTTTTTATTAATAGGATTTATCTCAATTTTTAAGAAATAATGACATTCGTGAATAATTAATTTGAATTGAAAGACGGTAAAAGCTACATACTTTATAGAATCTGCCAAAAAGAGAGTTAATCCAATAAATTTATTATAATATTTGATTAAAACTACTGAAAAAAAATCGCTTTCAAAAACGCCCAGAAATTACTCAAAATTTACAAAATCTGCTTCTCGAGTTTTGTCGCTATGTAACTTTTGTTTAATTAAAATAGTGAAAAATACTATTTTGATGCATGAATAATGCACTAACTAAAAATTATAATTCAAAAAATATAAAAGTTAATTTTTAAAAATAAAATGGTGATTAATATATTAAAAAGGAAAAAAACATTACAAAAATATTCTAAAACAAATATTTTTCATGGAATGATGCAAATAGGTGTTATGTATATCTACAAATGAAGTAAGCATGTTGTCTTTTTTTTTCTTCTTTTTAGAACTTACTAAAAATACTCAATTTAATTTGCATGTAAATTAAGAAATTAGTCCTTTCATATGATAAAAGCACTACAAACTATTGAATTTGTAGACATTTCAATTTTAAGAATACACTATGTTACTTTTTATATTTTTTTATTTATCATTTAAGTAACACCTGTTTGTCCCCTTTTATTTATTACTAAATAATTTCAACCCATATTTAATATTGTCACATACTTTAAAAATAAGAAATTAATTACTTCATTATCATGGTTCATAAAAAAAATTCTACAACAATAATAATACATCACATTGAAATTTTAAAAAATATATTAGATACATATTTATTAAAATCGTTCAACAATTTAAACTAATATTTTTTACCCACTCGATTATATTACTTTTTTATATAAAAATAAAAAATTATTAGCTTTGAGCTAATGTACTGACTTTCTTCCTACTTTCCTTCTTGTCTCTTTTGAATGGAGACTTTCCTATCCCAGACAAAACCCTGATTGTAAGGATTACTTAAACACTCCACCTTTCCCTCACTTAACTTCCCCTAATTTCCTCATTTCTCATGAATCTTCATCATCTTCTTCTTCTCATTTCTTTTTTTTTATTTTAATTGGAACAACAATTCAACAGACCCAATGATTTGAGATGTTGTCTAATAATCTCAAATCATGAGTTCGTATTTTGGTTTACTCTCTGATAAGTGAGAGGTGCGCGTGAGTGGACCGCAGTAAATAAGACTACTACTATCAAGATGAATGAGATGTGTGACCCTGAAAAAAAAAATGCAACTAGTAGCTGAATTTTGAAATATCAACTTTATTTGATCTCCCTTTTTAAAAAAAATCTATTTGATCACACTAACATTTGGATGAAACCAATATGAGAAACTATTATATGCATTTGTTTGTTTTTGGTAGGGAAAGAAAATGAATTTTTTAAGAAAGTATTTATTATTTTTTGGACTTGTATCCCAAGCAACCTAAAAATTTGATGTGAGAGATTACAAAATTAATAACTTATCACGCTGCACCATCCGGTAAATAGTAAAAAATTATAATAGTATTTATACTTATTGATATATATGAAAATTAAAGATTGATTATCAAGATAATAACCACTCTCTAGCAGTAAATTACTTGGCTGATTGAGATTCGATTCCTAATTTTTTTTATTCGATTAAGGGTAAAAGTGGAAAAGAAAGTATTTCAAAATTATACAAAACTTACATTTTCCCTTAAATCTTTTATGTAATTTTGTTTGGTTCTTTCTTCTTTCACATAAAGCAAACATAAAATTCCTCTCTGACTTTTGTTTTCTCTCATCTTTCCTAAAGTAGGTTGTTAGTGATTAACTTAGGTTGCGCAGGTTTTTTTAATGATCTCAAATTTAAATCTACTAGTAATGCTCTGATTGAACCTTTGTCAACAGTTTAAAGTCTAACCTTACCCTCAGACACATTATTAAAAGTGCTAGGCTTTGTGCTTGAGTGTATGGCAAAAGAGTCAACAAGTAAAAAAAAAAGCACAAACGACAAACTAAGATTAAGAAAGTGTTCTGGTTCATCTAATCATCAACACAGAAGGATATTATGATTAGTGTTGATAATATATTCTAGTACATATATAGTAATCTTGTTTGTAGCTGGCCTAATTTAAACAACTAAAGGAAGCATTGCATATACTTAATCACTTAGGAAAATGAGTAAGATGCAAATCCTCGCATGATTTCATTTGTCTAATTAGATTTCACGCAAAGCTCAGATCAGGTCACGAGTAGATAAGAGTCACATACCTTATCCATATTGATGGCGGAGCAGATCAGTTCACGATCATCTCCAACATATCAATGTTCACGTGGTACCACCAGAACTTGAATCTGAAAATGTTTAACAATACCAAAAACCGTGGAACCAAAATCTGGTTGGTCATTTGAACACTCACTATCTTAGATACGGATCAAAAGCATAAACCATTCAACCAAACCCCTTCTCACCTTTTTCACACTTGGAGTAAGAGCTTTTGGGTATGACATGATGCCTAACCAAATGTCCAAACCAGCATTTCAATATGAATTACAAATTTGCTGTGACAGCAAAGTTGAATTAAATACATGACATGATTTTATTCATTGTTACTTAATATGTGCCACCAATAAAATATTGTCCAAGATCCATAGAATAAATATTTGTTGTTTGAAGAGAATGATGATGATGTCTCAGGCAACATGCACATGCACCTGACAAGGACCATATCATCAGTTAATGTGTATTTTCTTAATCAGCTCCTAACCATGTCAATCTAGAAATAAATCATTCATTTTTTCTCCAAACACGTCCCCAGCAGCTTAACCCGAGTGAGCTCTGTGAGTCAACTCGCTGTGTCTCTGAATTGACAAGTGAACCAAGGCTCATCTCACCTCAGCTTTCTCAAGATCAGACGAGCCTACCAGGCTACCAGCAATCAAACTCATTCACTTATTGAAAGTTGAGACCTCTCACTCAGGTTTTTTTTTTTTTTTCCAATCATTTCTAGTAGCACTGAATTCTACTCAGCTTGGATTGGATCATTCTAGAGCGTGGACAGAGAAGGAGATCAGTATTTGAATCTACCTGAAGAGGAAGTGTGTCATGTCTGACTGCGTCATGATATCTGCTTCTGCTGGGTTTCAGCTACCAACCCCTCACAGCATCATAGACTCAACGGGCAAGAGTAGCAACATGGTTATATTGTTCAATAGCCACTGCAGGAATGCGACTAGTGGTGGTTTCAGGCTGCTTGCGAGAGCAGCAGAGGAGATCCAGCCGGCTGACGCAGATGATCAAAAGGAAGAACCAAAGACTGTAAAGCCACCCCAAATTGGACCCAAAAGAGGCGCCAAGGTTGGATAACTCTTAGCCAGCTTTCATCTGCATGCGCAACATAGACTGATTCAGAAATTAATGCTCAAGTTAAGAAATATATACTTTTCTAGTTCTAACATATTTGCCTGCATTAAAAAAGAGTTAGTCATACCGATTAAAGTTCAAGATTTATCTAACAATAATCTGAAGGCATAGCAAACACTGAAGCATCAAATCTAGTCTTCCAGGAAATCAGTTGAATAAGACTTGCAAGAAATTATTATCTCGCAGGTGAAGATTTTGAGAAAAGAGTCTTACTGGTATAACAGCATAGGCTTGGTTGTGGCCGTGGATCAGGTAAACTTTTTTACTCTGTCTCATAATCTCATTATGAGCATTTGCACCCCACCAACAGGCTCATTAATGGAGACCTGCAGGACCCGAAAGCTCGCTACCCAGTAGTGGTCCGCTTCAGCAAAGTTAATTATGCTAATGTATCAACAAACAACTATGCGCTGGATGAAATTGAAGAAATCAAATGAGTGGTGCACAGCAAAATGCATTCAATGTACAATCTTAAGGTAACTAGACACTGACATTATGCATATGATTTTGTCCTGGGACACATTGTAACATCATCTTCATAGTTGTTGCACACAACATTTAGATAGACTCTGGCAGTAACAGAGCAAAAACCACCATAAAATGCAAAGAGAATGAGGACCACATTGTCAGATGTTACTACCCATTACAGCTGATGGGGAAGAGAGCATATGAATGCGCTGCTATATAGAATAAATGCATGATTGAATGACGTTCACCAGATATAGCTCAAATTATCTATGTTTCAAATAATTTATAAACAGGATGCAGAGAGCCAGAGAGGTAAACTATTTGGAACCCCTCACTCAGCATTTATGTTCAACCTCTTCAACATTGAGTCCGTCTCGGCTTATCTCACAATTATATACGGAGTACATCAGAACCACATAAGAGATGCAAATAAAATCTGTTCAAATTCACAGCATCGTTAGAATAACATGGAACAAACTCTTGGCTGCCAAAGAAGGAGCAACTCAAATCCCCCAGATGTTAAGAGTTAACACAAACAATAAAAGAGTGCCTTCCCATGTTAGAAAGGACTGCTAATGACTTGTACTCCTACTGGAACATAAAGAGTATTCTCTGTCACATTAGGATCATCATTGTCATTACTCCTCTCATCTCAAAATAACATTCACATGATGATTATGGTGACCAAACTATCTACATACAGTACACAAGCAATAAACTCAACAGGCATGACCATTTATATTTTTCTAAATTTACTGGACACGTAAATAAACATTTTCAGAAGTATCAAATGTGTGCCTCTCACACCTTGAGGAAATAACAAGTTCTTCTCTCTTTGCTAGTCTTTTATGGCACTTGGCAGACATTGTATCCTACCAATATTAAGATTAAGTGTTAAATGCTACCTAAACTAGACAGAGATACCCAATATTTTCATAAATTGTTAATTAGGCACAATTTTGAATGTGTAAACAAAATGTGGTGCATGCAAGTATGAGATGATCACCATCCCATCTTCAGGAGAGAGTATCTATCTACAATCCTTCTAAAGTATAGCAAGAAGACATTTCCTTTAAACTCTGCCATCCATGCCATCAAGTAGACCAGACCAAATACCCTTCACAGGTGGCAGCTGTGCTACAAAAGCATTCCATGGAGGGTAACCAACACCGCTTCCACGGACACGACCATCCATCCTTAAAGACAGATACCTAAAAGATACACAGACCAGCCATTGATTTCAGTCAATTTTTGTATGGTGCAATTTATGCAGAATACGAGTACTTTCTCACGTGAATCTAAACTCTTATTGAAATGAGAAGTAAAAAGCAGGCCAGCGTGAATGGTATGTATCCATCATGTATGGATTATGTATACAAATATCAGAGTTTTACTCACACAGGGGAGTCTGGGGAGACACCAGACAGTTTCTTTTGCTCATCCAACCATCTGCATCATAATCAAGATATACTATTGAAATAAAACCCAAGAATATAAAACAACTAATGTACCATATATCATAATATTTGTCTCTTACTTGGACCACTCATTAAGAAGCATAGGAGAAAGTTGCCAAAGCCTCTTCCGCTTAGCTGTAATTTCATTCATCTCCTCAGTTTCTTCAAAATCAAATTTGGGTAGCTCACCATCTGTTACCAAGGGCACCACAAGGACCCCTCGCTCGACCAATGCATCAGTAAAAGACTCACTACGTCTGAACGCCTCTGAGATATATGATGCAGGTCCAGCACATATGACGAGACGAGCAATCCCTCTCAAACTGCTCAAAGGAACAATCCTCTTCTCATTGACACGAACCTTAAGGTTTGAAAGATTTTCTTCTCGAGAAAGTCTGGCTATTTGTGCGTTTTTGGCATTATTCTCCCTGTAATAAAGGAGAGCGCAGATGGCAACTGCTCCGAAATCAATACCAAGACCCTTCAGCATTTCAGGAACTTCAGCTGCTCGAGACGGATTTGCAAGTGCACCAATCAAACGACTCATGGCTATTAATCCACCCAACCCACCACTTGCAATGAATGCAAGATAGAAAAACATACGCACAGAACGAAATGGAGTGAGTACTTCACTTCTGATCTTTGCAGTTGAACTGAAAAAAAAAATTATAATTAAAAGTTTGATTCAAGTGCCCAATAACAAATATAGCAAGTAAAGATGAATATTTCCAAATATAACAAGACAACTCTAAAGTAAACATACTGTAGTTGAGCTTTGTGATATACGGCTAGCTTCATTAAGACAAGATGAAAATTACCATCTATGCATCACTAAATGAATAGCTATCAAGTATGCCCATGCTCTACGCATTTAACATATTGAGAGGCAGCTACTAACTGCTTATTTTCAAGCTTGCCCATTATGCAACTTCTAACCAAATGCTCTTCGCAGTAATAAGATTGCCACACATACTCCCTTTGTCCACTTTTACTTGCCACTTAATCATTCCAATGCACATTTAATATTGCCGCTTACGTAATTAATTAATTTATCATCATAATCCATACAGAAATCCTTCCGCAACGGCAATAACACACCACATTCTATCTTTAACACGGAGGGAGTAATTAATTAGGTCCGACACCATTTGATAAGCCTATGAACTTCTTAATAACAAGCACATTGTTACGCCGATAACTGTCTAATTTTCAGTGATTAGGCAGTAAATTGAGTACTGAATTTTCGCAATCCATACATCAAGCACTCAATACTTCAACCACACATTGAATCAAAAGCATCAAATTGACCTCTGAACAAATGCAGCAGCAATTCAACACACATGGTGATTAGAAAGCTACACTAATTAGCTTTAGATTTTAGCGCAAGGTTCGCACGGCCAGACGATATACCTAACTTCAGTTGACGAAGAAGGCTCATCTGCCGCAGAGCATCTGATACTCGAAAACCGAACCTTCGGTCCCTTCAAAGCTCGAAGCATTCCCTCACAGTCGCTATAAGAAGTTGAGATGCTGGTCCTGGCACTTACGAAGCCGCGGCGTGCAGCTACCGATTGAGTTTCAGGGATTGTGCTGTGGCGGACTGACTTGAAGTCGAATAGTTGAGAAACGCGAAGAAGGTGCGATACGGAGGCGGCCATGATCGGCGGCGAAGCTCTTCGAATTGCACCGATTGAATTTCTCCGGGTGGAGAAGCGTTCAAAGCTAATAGCCGCTGGTGTGCTCCGATCTCTAAAATTGGTTGCGTTTCCATGATCAGCGTTGAGCCACGCTTCAATCTTGAACGGCGTCGTTCTTAGCCTCTTTCTTATTTATAAGAAAAAACTATAGAAAGGGGTATGAACTACCACATTTTTACAAATTACGGGTGTAACTACCATTTGTTGCAATTTGCAGGTTTTTCAGTTTTGGGACTGTTTTATAAGTAAATATTTTTCAATCAAGTACAGATCTAATTTAAACTAATTACAAACTCACCCTCAACAAAATTAACCTAACCACCTATTCATTCAATTTGTTCAACCGTTAGCATTAACTTCATCTTAATCTACAATTGCTTACATTAACATGGGTAATTTAGGTTAGGTTAGTTTTGTTAAGGATGAGTTTGTAATTAGTTTAAATTAGATCTGGACTTGATTGAAAAATATTTATTTACAAAATAGCCCTAAAACTGAAATACCTGTAAATTGCAAAAAATAATAATTACGTCTGTGATTTGTAAAAATGTGATAGTTCATTTCTGTAATTTTCCCTATTTATAAATAAATAACGGCACGATCCAGCAATTTCTTAGGTGCTCCTAGCCTCAAACGACACAATTTAATATTTTAAGAACAATTAATTATGTTCATAATTTATACATAATTGATGCGTACATGATTAAATAAAAATAATATTAAAAAACTTAATTATTTAGCACGTGAATAGATTTTCAAATGGGTAAGTATTCTCATAATGAATTACTTTAATGCTTAGGATATAATTTTATATTTAAATATGAGTTAAAAAAAATTATAATTATTAAAATATTATTATTAAGAAATTTGATGTGGGGGGTTTGAGTCAGATATGCGAGGGGTTAAAATGATATTGTTTTAATTTACTTTGTAAAATTTTTTTACTATTTCATCGAATCTCATATCATTTTTCATAGAAAGACATCTCCTCGATGCGCTTTATAAATGATACAGAAATTAAAATAGTTTCAGTGGAACTAAACCCTAGTAATCAAAGCTCTAACGATTATGGCGTAGGGGTGCTAATGGAGAAATTTTTGGGTGAACACAATTCACAATGTTGACTGTGGATTCACCAATGAGGTGGTGTCATGTGACATTTTGATCAATCACATAACGTGTTGAAAAATCAAAAAAATTACAATCAATAAAAAGCTGTCATGTGTCACTTTGACTTTTCAAAGTGTCACGGGGTGTTCACAATCCACGTGGTGAACTGTGTCCACCCAAAAATTTCTCGTCAATGAGTGTAGTGTAGTTAAAGCTCATTTTCAAATATTATAACTTATTTCGTTTGAGTATTAATCAAGATCCAAACTCAATATTTCCATTCATATAGGATTTAAGATTTATTAT
>NQLW01000012.1:700097-731036 GCA_002312845.1 Kalanchoe fedtschenkoi
AAATGATTACTTTCGGTGGAGATACAAAACCTGACCCGTAGTAGACAAATTGCGAAGCTTCACCGAGCGGAACTTTCCGGCGAGCTGCGGCGACGGCGAAAAGGTGGGGGACAAGACGGGGTTGCGAATCGAGCGTGCAGTCGACCTGGTTGCTGTGCCGGTCGAGAGGAGCCTAGATCGGGAGACAAAAGTCGTGCGTTTATGTTTTTCCAATTTTTTTCAATTTCACATGTTATTAGTTTAGTAGCTGACTTTTAGGACGGCGCTACTATGGCGTTAACGGAGCGAACTGCTCGTTAACGGAGTTGGATGACCCGTCACTTTTGACGGCCCATGCCCCTTATTTGGAAAACGCGGTAGTTCTGACCGCAATTGGGTAGGACGCGGTAGTTCAGGGCCCCTTTTGGGTTTTTCCCCTTTATTATTTGAACTCATTAGATCTAAATTTGTTGATTAAGTATTCAAATAAATTAATTAAATAAAAATCAATTTATGAAAATAACAAATTAGGAATTTTTTATGTTTTATATTTAAATTCATTTTAAATAATACTCTATAAATTCATTATGACTTGTTCTTCAAAAATCCTTCCTAAACTCATTTAAATTTTCTCTCAAATCCTCTATTTTCCTAAATCGCGAACACATAATAACTCTATAAATAACTTTTATTTTTAAGTTGATGGTTTTTTTTTTAAAAAAAATAGTCACGCATCCAATCACTTATAAAATTTAAACCAAATAATACAAAAATAAGAGACTGTCACCCGATCACACGGTCAAAATAATGTCTGCTAAGGGAAGGAAGACAAGTCAAAAGTTGTTTTCTGTTCACCATGTAGGACACCTGACTTTTCCAAGCAACAATTCAATCTTGAGCGCCAAGCAACCCACACCATATAAACCCACATTCCCTCCACATATCCAATCACAAACTTCACCCACTACAATGTCCGCTAAAGAGGATCTGAAGCTCTTCGGGCTGTTTTCAAGTCCCTTCGTGCACAGGGTCATATGGGCTCTGAAACTCAAGGGCTTGGAATTCGAGTATATCGAAGAAGACATATTCAATAAGAGTGATTTGCTGCTGAAATACAATCCGGTTCACAAGAAGGTGCCTGTGCTGGTCCATGGAGGCAGACCCATCGCGGAGTCAGTTGTCATTCTCGAGTATATCGAGGAGATGTGGCCCGGTGCCCACCCGCTGCTGCCGACCGATCCTTACGAGCGAGCTCAGGCTCGATTTTGGACTAAGTTTGAAGAAGACCAGGTTAGAATTTCATCTTGGTCTATTACAAGTAATAGTTATTTTGTTATAGTAGTCAGTCTAATAAATGATGCTTCAAATGCTTCATGAATCACCAGACCACATCATATCTCTTATGATTGAATACCCGAAATGGATAATCAATTACAACAACAATCATACTGTTGGTGCATGGATCCCACATCGCTCACAAAGCTCATAGAATTGAACCTTAAATATAATTGGACTCTCCCACTCATTGCCAATTGGTTTTGAGTGTGGAACCAACTTACTTACATGGTATCAGAGCGGGTTTTAGCCGCACCCCCGGTAAACCGGTCTAACGTGTTGGTTACGTCCGCGCGAGCGAGGGGGTGTTGGTGCATATGTCTCATATTTTTAAACTAGCTCTGATGGTTTCTTTCACTATAAATGCAGACTCAGAGATTATTTACCTTCTTTGCTACCACTGGTGAAGAACAAGCAAAGGCCGTGAAGGAGGCAAGAGAGGTACTTAGCGTTTTGGAGAAGGAGGGACTTGGAGGGAGAAAATATTTTAGTGGAAATGAAGTTGGAATGGTGGATTTGGAGTTCGGATGGATAGCTTGCTTGCTGGAACTTTTTGAAGAAGTTTCAGGAGTCAAAGTCATGAGCGAGCCGGATGAAGATTTTCCGAGGTTGAAAGCATGGTGTCAGGAGTTCAAGAACCTCAAGATTGTTAAGGAGACTATGCCGGACCAGGAGAAGCTGTTGGCTTATTTCAAGAGGAGAAGAGAAATGTTTATTTCATCAAAATCCTCCTGAGTAATAAGATCAATGTGCCATCAGGAAATAAACTAGACAGAGCCAATAATGCTTATGGCTATGGTTATGATGATATGACCTAGATACATAAATTTCTGCCACAATAAAGACTAGAAAAAGAGTATGTCTTTCTCTTGATGTTATTGATAAAATTTCTCCTTATATTCTTAGTAATTGCATTATTTTTCCAACGTCATATCCAAGAACTATAAAAGTGGCAGTGATAAGTTTACGCTTCATGCACCGTCGATGATGATTGAGTACACCATAATAACGAAGATTTGAAAGAAGAGGATAATCACCAAGAGGATGAAAAATATTGGTAATCAAAAAACAAGCTGCAATTAAAAATGCGAGACTGAAGAATGATGAAGACACAAAACTAAATCTGAAAATTTGTATTAATAAGATGAAAAGGAAGAAGGATTCTGAATGAATAGAGATGGCATAAATAGAAAAATAATTGTGAGAAATGAAGGAGGAGGATGAGTGATGAAGTGGAGCCATAGGAAGAAAAGAACTAGTTTTTTCTAAACAATTTAAAAATCATAGACAACAAAACAAAATTGAATAAACAATAGAAGAAAACTTATATAAGTAGGAGAAGACTGTCGCTTTGAAACTCCACGAATTGAAATTCGAATATGAGGAGGAAGATGTGTTTAATAAGGTTGTGTTAGGTTCAGGAAAAATTTGGTGGAAAGAAAAATTTGGTGGAAAATAAGAGGGGAAATTTGTGAGAAAATAAGAAGAAAAGTTTGTAGATAGATTAGATGAAAAATAGGAAGAAATTTTAATAAAAAAATATTTTAGCATTTCCCACCATTTTTCACCCTAACCAAACAAAGGAAAATAGTATGTATTCCGTTTATTTTACTTTGTTTGGTTCAAATAGAAAACTAGAATGAAAGGTTTAAAATTCTTTTTATTTAACTTTAACTTTCTCACTAATTTTCTACGCAATTTTCTTTCCCATAAAATTTCTCTAAACCAAACAAAGGAATCCTTCTAAGTTTTCTTCAAATTTTCCCTTCCACTGAATTTTTCCTAAACCAAACACACCTTAGGGAAAATTTGAGAAAATTTGGTGAAAAATGAATTCCTCATGGAATTCATCCTAATTTCTTTTGTTTGGATAGGGGTGGAAAATTCATAGGAAAGTAGTAAAACGCTATTTGTTTTATTAAAATTTTCATCTAATTTTCTAATGAATTTCCTCTTCATTACTTTCTCTAAACAAACAAGAAATGGGAATAATCCGGTTCACAAAAACGTGCCCGTGCTTGTTCATTGAGGATGTGTTTGGTTTTGTGAAAATTTGGCGGAAATGGAATTTTGATGAAAAATTAGTAAAATCTTTTGTTTGGTTTAGATGGAAAATAGGATGGGAAAAATTTAGGTGGAAAAATTACATGAAAAACGTGATTCTTATCTCTAACAAATCAATCTAATAAAATTCAATGTATCTAAAATAAATAACCACTTTTTGAACAAATTCAGTATATTTCATCAAATTCAATGCATGAAAGTGAAGAAAGATTGATATTTTTCTACATATTTTATATAAAACTTTTTATGAGTACGAAAAATGAAATGAATTCCTAACAATTAGATGAATTCAATGTCGCTTTGAATTTCTTGATATTTTTTTATGAAACCAAACAAAAAAAATTAGATGGAATCCTTCAAAAATTGCATTTCCTTTCAATTTTCCCTCAGACTTTCATTTCCGCCAAATTTTCCTTAAACCACACATTTGCATCCGCTTGCTCGACATCATCAAGCTGTAGCATGCTTTTGACATAGTTTGGGTTTGGAAGGACAATAAAAATTGAGTGATAGATTGTTCAAATAATCATTCAGGGCTTTAGCCACCACTCATTTATCCGTCTAGTGATAAAACGAGTGTTAAGAAATAAAATTTATAATTTTAACTGAACTCTAATAAAATAGAAAGTTAGAGTCGATCTATAATCTTAATTTAATTCTAATAAAATAGAAAGTCAGGATCGATACATAGAGACAGTGATTATTAATAATACTTGATTGAATAGTAAAAAAAATGATGAAAAGTGTATTAATTGGGAGGGGGTTTTGGAGTCGAAAAGATAGAAACAAAATAAGAAAATAAACAAAAGATAAAAAAAAAGTGAGTCAGAGATACCAGCACAATTAAAGTTATGAACTTCGACTAAAGTTGATCATCGGTTCAGAAGATATGAGTCACCTTATAGTATCAACAAAATATGACTTCATGCAACTTAATCACAAAGCATAAATAATAGCTATTATCCTAAGTCATTGTAAATATCATTTTTGCCGTTAGATTCCAATCACTCTTGGGTGCTCCAAGAGTAGGTAATCTCGTTTGCGACGTCGTTTTTATTTTGATGAAATACGGCGTCATTTTTTTCATTTTCTGCCTCAACTAATGAATATTCACCAGCTATATTCATCAGATGACCTGCTATATTCATCAGATGATTTATGCTTCAATATTTGCAGAAAAGAACAACTGATGAATATAGAAGCACAACTGGTGAATATTCATCAATTGGATTTATATATTCACTAGTTATGCTGCTATATTAATTAGTTGTGCTTATATATTCATCAATTGTTTTGACCGAGCGCGGTGTATTTAATGTGTAACACGTAAAACGATGTCATTTTCATCAAAAACAAAATGACATCGCAAACGAGAGCACCTACTTCCGAAATACCCAAGAATTTGCGTTAGATTCTGTACAAACATCTTCTCAAAACAGAGTTTGATAAGATAACCAACACAAACCTATCCAGCGTGTGTTTACAATGACAAATCATGCACAACATGTCAAATATTTATTTGCTACTACTTTAATTGACATAGCACCCAAATATTCAGCTAAATTAGTAGCAGAATGCAATAAATATAGATGGTCAAACTTCATTACTAGTATTCATAAAGATAAGCACAATAGCCACAAATGAATAATTTGATCTTTATTGAAAATCAATCTGATAACATAATGTCACAAATTAAACAAGGGAAAATACAAAATGAGGGTATGTACTAGCACTCATTTAAAAATCACGGTCATAACTATTCGATTTTAAAATTCATGGTCCTTGGCAGAAGGGCTAAGACATCTGGACGGGGGCGAAGGCGGTGTGGGCCTGCGCTCCGGAGCCCAGCAGACTAGCAGAAGGGGCGCGCCATGCGCCCGGGCCGTACGGGGCCGAGACGCCCTAGTGCCCTCCCTGAGGGGTCCAAGGATTAAAACAAACTCAAAAGCCCATGGGACGGTAGGGGCCGGTCGACTGGTGGGTGAAGCCGCCAGGCTGTTGAGGTGCGCCGGCCGGGCGCGGTTCTTGCCGCGTCTGCTGCCAACGCCACCACCTCCTCCGTGCCCCTTGCTATTGCCGTCGCCACCCATTGATCCGCCCTGCTGGGTGTCCGAGGAGGAAGACCGGCAGCTGCCAGGGCCGGAGCAGGATGCGAACGCGAGCAGGGCAGAGACGACGACGGTCTTCACCTCGTTGGCGAGGCGGAGCTCCTTGAGCGCCAAGAGGTTGCAGGCGGAGGAGAAGTCGGGGAGGACCGTGGAGTTGGCGGTGTCGTCAGCGGTGTTGGTGAAGCGAGAGTTGACGCCGTGGAAGAGATTGAGGACGAGCTGGGCTCAACGGGGTAGCCGACGTCCCAAAGGTCAGCAACTTTTGTTTTCATCCGCTCGCAATACTCATCGATGGTGGAGTCACCTTGAGTCATTGAGTGAAATTCGTGAAGAAGGAAGATCGCCCGCAGGGCCCTATTGACGCTGAACAGACCCTCGATGGCAACCCATATGGCGCGAGTGGTCTGGTCGTCGCCGTCCATGGTCAGGCTGAGGACGGAGTCATCGACGGAGCCGAAGATCCAGCTGCTTGATCCCACTGCGCGTCTTGGGGTCACGGCAGCACGGAGCCATCGATGTGATACCGGAGACCGAACTTGCCACACATTGATTTGAAGAAGGTCGCCCACCGGGAATACTTGGCGGCCTTCATCTCCAGCCGAATCGGCACATGGGACTGCACTGAGATCGTGGCATAGGGATAGACAGCGAGGTGGGGGCGACGGCGAGGTGGGGAGCGCCCGTGGTGGCACCACCAATAGCTGGCAGGGAGGTAGAGCCAAGAGCCGGCATGGTGGACATGGAAGAAGAGAAGAGGAGGAGGTGCAAACAGCAGTCGCATGAAGGGGAAGAGGCAACAGAAGAGAGGCGATTAGAATGATCCCCAGTCTCGTGATATCATATAAAGTGATATGGAATGAGGGAAAACACCACACTCCCAATTGGGGAGTGACCTTTCATATAAATAGCCAATACGGCTGGTAATACAAAGGGTTAGCCAATTATGGTTTAGAATACGAGAGGTCAAGAATACGAGAGGTCAAGAACTAAACAGTCTAATAATATCTAATATGTACCAACTCTCAAATTTGGTTCTTATAAATAGTTTCATTCTCTTCAGCCATAGCAAATGATCATTGAGGAGACTCAACACATTGATTAACTTTTGAATAGGTGACTACTCCCAATCACCTAGCAACTGCCAAAGCATAAGAAACAAAATTAGAGTATCCTATTAAAGAGTATGTTACAGAAGATTATCTTCATGAGAAAAGGATGATGAATACTCCTATTGAGGGGAGAGACATAAAAGGTGACCAATAATGATGAAGATCAAATCTCGGCCGAGTATGATTCAAGATGAAGATGCAAGTTTGTGAAGATGGAGAATTTTAGAAATTTTTGTCAATGGAGGATTTATTGAGAATTGATTATATTCTTAAAATTAATAGGAGTTCTAGTAGAGAGTTCATCCCAATCAATGCAGAAGATTGAAGACTTTCATATTATTGAAGAGATGAACAAGAAGATAACAACGACTCCTCGAATTTACAAGTTGTATTAAGAGATTTCAAGAAGATGAAAATATTTAGTCATTCTATTTGAGAGAAGCTTTGTAGAAAATCGACTAGATTTCAAAATATGAAGATGGAAGATAAAAGAGAACCAACTTATATGGAAGTTGTGTAACTAGAAATTCTATTTTAGGTAGATTACTAAAAAAACTGCTTTGGTAGGATGAGAAACCCTATTTGATTGAATATTAGTACCCATACAAATAGTATGTTCTAATAGCATCAACAATTTGAGAGCAGCTGACCAAGAATTCTCTAGGGTTTGATTGGGGAAAACACAAATAAATTTGAGGCACTGAACTTAATCAAGTTTGAGCTTTGGGTTTGATTGAATGTTGAAGTGTTACTGGTTCCCAAACATAAAAAAACTATCACTAAAAATATTTTGACTATGTTAGCCACCCAGTTCCCTGTGAAGATATTCTACTGAGCACCTGCTTGGTCAATAGCAAACCTCAATTTGTTCTTCTGAAGTGGTTGATCTATCACTTTCCAGCACATTGTATCACTTCAACAAGTCAAAATGCCTGAAAAAAATTCCAGGCCTAACTTTGAATCTTCTAAACAAAAAAAATTTCCCATTTCAGTAGGAGGACTTTTCACACTGCCAATCAGTTTTGAGATCAGGAAACCTCCTCACTCATATAAATTCACTCCCCCCCTCAATGAGTCCGGATAGCTGATCACAGGATGGAAATCAAAGAGGACTTGAAGCTGATAGGCAGTTTCGCGAGTCCGTTCGTATACCGGATCATATGGGCTCTCAACCTTAAGGGAGTGGAGTTTGAGTATGTGGAGGAGGACATACTCAACAAGAGCCAAATGCTTTTGAAGTGCAACCCGGTTCATAAGAAGGTCCCCGTGCTGATCCACCGAGGAAAACCCATCGCAGAATCTGCGGTGATTCTCGAGTATATAGAAGAGACGTGGCCCGGAGTCCGTTGCTTGCTTCCCAAGGACCCGTATGAGAGATCCGCGGCTCGGTTTTGGGTCAAGTTCGGGGAAGACAAGGTAGCATGCTTTTAATCATATCTATTTACTTATGAATCTATGCATAGTCTTCAACGGGCAAATGATGAACTTTAAATTGAAGTACAAAAAGAATTACTTAATAAAAAAATTTACATTACTAACTCCTCAAAATGTTTAAAATGAAAAAAAAAATATAAGGACGTAGAAATTCATTTGTATTCGTGTGCTGCATTATTTATTATATTTTTAAAAATATTATTTCTATTGATTTTATTAGATTATTGATTTTTTAGATTGAAAAATGAATTGACTTGAACTGAATCGGTATGCAAATATTAAAAATATATAACTAAAATTTGTTTGGAAGAAATTTAATTTGAATCAGGGTCTACAGTTGTCTCTACTCTCTATAGACCATTCTTTTGATAAGACGCTGATATACAGAGTCTGTGTTGGTTTATGAAAAATTTGAGGAAAAATGAAAAAGAATTTTTTCTTTGGTTTAGAGAAAACTAGAAAAAGAAAACTAAATGGAAAGTTATGGGGGAAATAGAAAGAAAAATTTGTTTAAATTAAAGAATGTTTTACTATTTTTCACAAAAATTTTCACTTCAAACCAAACAAAGAAAAAATAAGATGAATTTTATGATGAATTCATTTTTTCAAATTTTTCTTTCCCTCTAACTTTCCTCTAGGGCTACAAATGAGCCGAGTCAAGCCGAGTAGTAAAGTGTTCATATTCGTTCAGTTAAAATTTCACGAGTTCGAGTTCGAGCCGAGTATTAACGAGCTTTTAAAATATATGTTCAAGCTCGGCTTGTTTAATTTTAACGAGTTCGAACCAAGCTCGAACTTTACTTGAACATTGGATTGATACAATATAAAATTTAATATATATGATAAATGAGCATTTAAACAAGTTTGAACGAGTTTTAAATGAGCTACTTGTTAAAAAATCTTACTCTATTGACTAGTAATTTTATAAATTTATAAAAAAGGTTCGTAGTCAAGTCTAAACGAGCTGTAAACGAGTTTAAATGGAACTTTTAAATGAGCCCATAAACGAGTCGAATACCTCAATGTTCATGTTTGGCTCAAATGATAGACATAAATTACACGCGTTTCCTTTACATTATATGAAATTTATGTTAATTATTATAATCATCTTCACTAATTTCGAACTCTAGACGATAGATTGACATGTTTGAATTGTGTTACATTCTAGCTTAAATCGGTAAGTCCTCGATATTCTTAATAGAGTTATCAAACTTTTTATCGAACTTCTTATCAAGCTTCTTATCGAGCTTGTTCGCAAACATAAATGAGTCGAACACCCCCTTGCTCATGTTCGGCTCGCTTATTAAACGAGCTTATAATTGTTGTTCGTGATCGACTCATTTATTAACAAACGAGCTTTGACCGGGTACTAACCGAGCTCGCTCGCGAGTACATCGTCTCACTTGCAGCCCTACTTTCCTCAAACCAAACACAGCCTAAATGATTCTATAACTCACTTGTGGCACAGAACCGATCATGTTACATGTTCTTCATGACTGCTGGCGAGAAACAAGTGAAGGCGGCGAGGGAGGCCAGAGAAATATTGAGCATTTTGGAGAGCGAAGGACTCAAGGACAAGAAGTATTTCGGGGGGAGCGAAGTGGGGATGGCGGACTTGATCTTCAGCTGGATACCTTGTTTTCTTGATATGCTAGAAGAAGCTTCTGGGGTAAAAGTGATGGGCGAGTCGAGTGAAGATTTTCCTCGTCTTAAGGCTTGGTGCCAAGAGTTCAGAGACATGGATGTCGTCAAAAATACCAAGTTTCATCGCCAGGAAATGGTAGCTTACTACAAGCGAAGAAGACTCATGTTCATTTCATGATCGAGTGGTTTATTTAGGCTATCTTTTTCCTTCCATATCGATCTTATCTAGTTTCGACTTCCGATCAAATTTTTGTGCTGCATTTTTCTGAATTGAAGTTGTTCGAGGTTGTTTGCACGCCTTGAAGCAAAGCTTGAATTTGTTCTTTCATGGTTATTAACTAGTACCGATTATGAAGTGACCTAAAAAAAGTTTATCGTACCCAAATTTTTAACAGGCGAAAATTATTCTAAATGGTCCGCTAAGGCTGTGTTTGGTTTAAGGAAAATTGGGTGAAAAGGAAAGTTTGAGGTAAAATTGAAAGGAAATGGAATGATTCCATTTAATTTTCTTTTGTTTGGTTTCATAAAGAAAATGTCAAGGAAAATTGTTGGGAATTCATTTCATTTTTCATAATCATGGAAAGTTTTACGAAAAATAGGTAAAAAAATCAACATTTCATCATTTCATACATTGAGTTTGATGAAATACATTGAATTTGTTCAAAAAATGGTTATTTGTTTAAGATACATTGAACTTGTGTAATATATGTAGAATCACATTTTCCATCTAATTTTCTTTCCCTCCTATTTTCCATCTAAACCGAACAATGAATTTTACTAATTTTTCCCAAATCAAACACAACCTAAGTATCTGCAGATTGTTTGCAGTTAAAAAATAATAATCTGAAAATGGCTCATAAATCACAAAAAATATAAAAAAATATTTCATGGCAATTTGTGGGAATTTAGGCTGTGTTTGGTTTAGGGAAAATTTGGCGGAAAGAAAAATTTGATGAAAGAGCTTCTTTAATTGCTTAAGTTGCTGCCATGTGCTCCGCATCTATAGTAGACAATGTAAAAAAATCAGCCTTTAAGAAACTGCACACCCAGCAAGTGTAAATATATAGCTCGTCAACAATCTTCTTATGTCAAGATCACCTATAACCTCAGAATCATCATAACCAATAAAAATATAATTTGCTACCTCCTCCAAACATTAAATAAAATTGCTTAAATTTCCTTTCAAGTACTAGAGAATCCATTTCACAGCTAGTCAATGCACTTTATCTGAATGAGCCATATACCTGCTCAGAACATAGACTGTCTGTAAAATATTAAACGAGTGCACAACATAACATACATGATGCTCTCAAATGCACTATGGTATGAAATACGAGTCATCTGTTACTTCTCCATCTCATTCTGAGGTGAGAAACATTGAAGTGCGATGCCAACAGGGTTGTCGTTGGCTTGCAAGT
The DNA here is from genome assembly GCA_002312845.1 of Kalanchoe fedtschenkoi. Classification (NCBI taxonomy): domain Eukaryota; kingdom Viridiplantae; phylum Streptophyta; class Magnoliopsida; order Saxifragales; family Crassulaceae; genus Kalanchoe; species Kalanchoe fedtschenkoi. The sequence continues at coordinate 711,189 of NQLW01000012.1, forward strand.
TTTTATACAAAATTGCTCCACTACTTTCTGATTAGTTGCACCTAGATTCTTCATCTTGAATTCACTAGTTAGTTCTTTCTTTATTATGTTGACCTCGTCATGATTTTTAATGCAATGAGCATGTCGTCAACATAAAGTAACAAATACAAAAGAACCATCCAAAAGCTTTTTGTGATTCACACAACTATCATAAATACTTCTTGTATACCCATGACTAATCTTGAAGGGAAAAAAACACATATATTAATGTCTAGGAAATTGTTTTAACCCGTATAGAAACTTCTTTAACCTGCAAACACAGTTTTTTCCTTTCAACTTGAAATCCCTCCTGTTGATCTATGTAAATGGTTTCCTCCAATTCACCTTGTAAAAAAACCTGTCTTGACGTCTATTTGCTCCAACTTCAAATCATACAAGGCAATCAGTACAAGTGAAACACGTATGGAAGTTTTTTTACAACTAGAGAAAATACCTCATTTAAGACAACTAGCTCTTTCGGGCTATACCTCAACCACCAAACATGTCTTGTATCTAGCATTTTTAACACCTGAATCACATCCTTTTCTTGAATATCCACTTGCAACCAGCTATCCGTTTACCTTGAGATAAAGGTACTAACCCCCAAATTTGGTTCATGTGAGAAAGTTCAATCTATTCAACCATAACAACTGACCATTGAGTAGACTAAGTGCATTTAGTAGTTTCTGGATATGATGATGGCTCTTCAATATCTCTTAGCAACTCCCTAAGCATAAGAAACAAAGTTAAAGTATTCTATTTGATGAGGATGTTACAAAATATTATCTTCATTGGAAAAGATCGCAAATTATTCCTATTAAGCAACAAAGCACGTTCGATGTGATTCAAGATGAAGATACAAGTTTATGAAGATATGGAGAATTTTTAAAAAAAATTGTCAATAGAGGATTCATTGAGAATTGATTATATTTTTAAAATTAGAGAAGTTCTTGTATCTTGTTGAATGGTCAAGTGGAGAGTTCATCCCAATGAAGGAAGAATGGTGAAGACAGCTTCCAAATCATTGAAGGGGATGAACAACAAGATGACGATGACTCTTTAAATTTAGAAGGTGTATTGAGAGATGCATGCAAATCAAAATATTTAGAAATCCTATTCAAAAGAGAAATTATAGAAAATTGACTAGATTTCAAAATATGAAGATGATAGATAAAAGAGAATCAACTTATATGGATTTATGTAACTAGAAATCATATTTTAGGCAGGTTACTAAATTATTGCTTTGGTAGGATGAGAAACTCTATTAGATTTAGTATTGGTACTTACACATATAGTATGTTCTAGTGGCATTAACAAATTGAGAGCGACTTAGCGAGAGTTTTCCAGGAGAAATTCTTCTTGAGTGAAAGAGGATTTTTATAAGTTTTTGGTTAGTGAAAACCTATTAAAAGAGTTAGGAAGTTTGTAACTGATAGTGCTAAGTAAAGAGTATCCATTCTTCAAATACATATCTATTAATGAAGGAGATTCATGCACGTAAGCTTTATTGAGATTTATACCACGTTAAAAATATTACGTATCTCTCCAGTCCTTTATCTACTATTGTTTGTGCGTGCGCTTTGTGTGAGCATGTGATATTATAATTCCGCTGCGTGTGCCGAAAAAGAAGAAAAACCTCATTTCCCTAACAATAATTAACCTCAGTTTCATATCACTTTCAAGTGTATCATTTCAACAAGTCAGATTAACTAAATAGTAACACTAGGCCTAACTTTGAAATTTCTTAACATATTTACACGTCAATGGGAGGATGTTTCACAAGGCTAGACAATCTGAGAAACCTAACTCATATAAATTCACTACCATCTCGAAGGATCTCAATGGGTGATCACAGAATGGACATAGCTTGAGTTGATGGACATAAATTCACTGATTAACTTCTATTAACTTCATGAAGTTAACGTGGGTAAAACTTCTGGTGAAGGAAACAATAACTAGATAAGCAATAAGTAGATGATCGATGGACTGATGGTTGACTAAAATTTTAAAAGAATTTGACGAAACTCACGAAAAAAAATACACGGAAGTCATATTTTAGAAATTCTAATTCTATTGAAATTTGATTTATAAAAATATATGCACTGATCGAATAAGATGACTCTTGGTTTACAACCGAAAAGTTTGGTATTGGAATTCCCATGCGTGTGGTTGTTCACTTAGTGTACGTTTGGTACATCGTATTATTTATATGTGTATTATTAATAATCGTACAAATAATACCACCTATTGAGGAGATATTATTAATACGGATTTTCAAAAGTAAAATTTCTCCATCTGCATTATTAATACGTATTCATATTCTGAACCGAATACATCATCATGGTATTAATAATATCATCTCGTTTCTAATATATGCTACCAAACGGATGCTTAAATTTTGACTAGTAAGTGATCTAAAATGAACCAAGTGAAATTGCTTTTTTTAATTTTATTAGATAAGTATCAAAAATCTGATTCGTGACCGGACAATTAATTAGATCATATATACAATTGGGGATCCAGGATATTAAATTTTTTTTTAAAAAAAAACATGAATTTCTAAAGCCAGACCAGTTTTAGATGAAGGGATCCAACTTGAAGTATTTATATTCATATTAAGAAAATAATATAATTTTATATTTTGAAGTTAGTCTAAATTTTTATTTTGTACCACGAATTCAGTTCAATTTTTAATTTTGATATTCTAAATCTAACACGGTATCTAAATTGAATCCAACTTCAGTTCACAATACATTCAAATAAATAAAAAACACTTATATAAAATAAAAAAAATTAACATATGTGGCGTGAAGTTCAAAGTTCAAATATCTAAATTGAATCCAACTTCAGTTCACAATACATTCAAATAAATAAAAAACACTTATATAAAATAAAAAAAATTAACATATGTGGCGCGAAGTTCAAAGTTCAAATTTCAAAATCCAACTCAGCTAAAATTCAATTTAACTGCATCTAAATCTTGATTGTTCGCTACTGGTAAAAAACACAGAGCTACACTGCAAACCGTGTAATAGTTGAGATGGTAAATTTATTTTGGGAAAAAAAATTTAAAATGGGTTTTGCATCACTACTACTTATCTAATGGCAGTCCAAATTATCACGATTTCCATAAAGCGTGCGATAAAAAAATTAGACATATTTCGAATGATGCTTAAGAGCAATTTGTTTGATTTCTTAAATATAATATATCTTATTTAATTTATAAAGGATTATGAATGATTGAGTACGAAAACATGTTGTTTTGTTTATGTGCGCAAAATGATATTATTTCTTTTGATAACCAAACAACGTAATTTTCGCATACGAATTTAAATTTGTGATAATATTAGTTTAGGAGTATAATGTCAAGATTTATTTTAAAAAATCAGTTCATTTTTTTATATTTTTTTTTAAACCGTAATTATTCGTACTGCAATTGTAAAATTGATTAATTAAAAAAAAACTTTTCTTTAATTTATGGACTTGACCCGAATACGGTAAACAGGGGATCCGACCCGTAGCCATCAAGAGCCGCACTTGAAGACGACTGGCGAAGAAATCGGAGAGAGAGTAGAGAGGAAAGCAACAATGGCGAGCGCAGCCAACCTCACTGGCTTAACATCTCTCGCACGAACCTCATCTCGAACTATTATTGTACGCCGCTCCTCCGCAGTTGCCAGCTTGAATGCTGCTTCGATCGATCTCAGCAAACCTAGAGCCAAATTGACTCACAGCAGCACCAGCAGCAGCCTCCGCGCTGTCCGTTCCGGAACGAGACGCGTCCCGATACGCTGCCTGTCCGATTCAGGCCCCTCGTTCGGCTCGCGCCTCGAGGATTCGGTGAAGAAAACGGTTGCGGATAATCCCGTCGTGGTTTACTCCAAAACGTGGTGTTCGTAAGTCGCCTCTGTGTATTACTGCTCTCATCAAATTCGCCCTGTATAGTTGACACTTACTGTCGCTGTGATTGTGTTGACAAGGTTTCTGTGATTGTGAAATTTTAGGTATTCATCAGAGGTGAAGTCCCTGTTCAACCGACTTGGGGTGCAGCCACTGGTTATTGAGTTGGATGAATTGGGTTAGTTTGTCTTCCTTCCCAGTTTCATAATGTTGCAGGAATTAGCTTGGTTATTTTTGTTGAGCATATTAAGTGGTATTATCTCACATCCCCAGTGGAAACTCTAAGATCCAAATATATAGTTGTCTCCCCACTCATTGTTAATTGGTTTTGAGTGTGGATTCGACTAATATATATAATATCAGAGTGGGTTTTGACCACACTCTTAGAATATGCCCGGTTAACGGTTAACAAAGATCCTCGAAAGTGAGGGGGAGTGTTGAGCATATTAAGTGGTATTATCCCACATCGCCCAGTGGAAGCTCTAAATTGATCCTAATATATAGTTGGGCTCCCTCACTCATTGTCAATTGGTTTTGAGTGTGGATCCGACTAATCTACAATTTTTCTTTCCGAATCTTCTTCGCTTCCACTACTAGCCAATGAGGAGTGATAGCTAGACTGGTTGCCAGACTGGTTGGAGAAGATATTCATGACAGAGCAATTGAATATTTCCTCTTTAGTTCAGTTTTTATGTGAGTGTTGGATGTGCTGTGTTTTGGGTCTTGGATTTTTATATGGAAATGCAGGTATATGATGATGGTTCATAATATTATGTTTGTGTTCTTTGTTTCGTGTGAAGTTGAGGCCTTTTGGGAGTCCTTGATTTCGTTAATGTTCAGTATGTGAACTTTGTATTGTTTTGTGGATTTTGTAATGGAAAGGTTATGACAATCTTTGTAGCATCATATGTACAGCGTGACAATTTCATATTGTAATGACGATTGAGTAGTGATATTGGTATAAATATTTCATTTCCACCATGTGTACAGTATGCGATCTTCAAAAGCATTCAATTACATTTTCAGAATGCTTTCCTTGTAGCTATGAAGGAAGCTGATATTTTAGTTATGAGCTTGTGTCCACCCTTTTTACGTAATGGAAAAGAGCAACTTTCTTTGGTTTGGGAGTGGTGGTTCTGCCACAGTTCCCTCTTTATATATAGATCTTTACCAAAGTTCCAGACTTAGTTGTGCCTGCCCTTTTGCTTTGATAGTCAATATGCTCGTAATTGTATTCTCATAAGTTTTCCTTCCCTCTTCAGGTGCCCAAGGGCCACAAATTCAGAAGGTGCTAGAAAGAATTACTGGGCAGCATACCGTTCCTAATGTCTTTATCGGTATGAATTCACCTTCATATATCTATGATAAGTATTTTTTTTTTCAATTGGACATATCATAGTTTTGTGTGCAAGGACAACTTTGGTTATGTGGTTATTTTGATGCTAAATTTCCAATCTTGATTATCTTTTTTAAACAGGCGGGAAACACATAGGAGGCTGCACAGGTACATGATTTAAATTTTTCTTTACTTCTTTTTGTTTTCCATTTTTCTGATTTTTTCCATTGTTAGTAAGAAACCAAAATTGTTAAGCCTCACATTCGTGTTGTAGTTTCATTATCCAAAATCTTATTTGTCTGTATTAACGTGCTATCGATTTGGCACTGTATCAATTATCAACATTGTCAAGACTTAATTTTACTACCTGCTCATTTCCTAAACAATTTGGGATGTACTACTGCACAGCGTTTCATGATGATGCCGTTGTCACTTACATGGTTAGATATGCTGTCTTGTAGCACCCCTTGTTAGCCTGCTTTGAAGCTAGGATCACTCCACCTGTGATATATAACATGATATGCATTTTTCAATTCTATGTCGAGCATTCTGCATTCATGTCCATCATTGACTTACAAGGGCTACTAATTTCATTAATTGTGTGGAACAGATACTGTGAAGTTGTATCACAAAGGAGAGCTGCAATCTTTATTGTCTGAAGCCACAAACAAGAAAACCGATGCACAGAGCTGAAAATGTCCCTGAAAGATGGGTAGTCACCCAGCTCTATACACAGCCAATCTGTTATGTTTACCGACATTTAGGCTGCATTCTTTCTACCTATTGAAATAATACAATGATCTTAGCAATATGCTGCACACAAGAAAGCAGTGTTACAATTGTGATTTTGCACTAGCACAATGTATGTGTGCTCTCTCCTGTTGTTTTCCATTTCTCTAACCTACTAAGTTTCTCAAGAAACTCTGATTCAAGGGCGACCATTTTGAGCCTGCGGAAAGGGAGAACTGTCAGTACCGGCAATTTCAAGATCAAAGGAGAGCTACTATCAAACTTGAATTCTCACATGAGATCAATCAATCAGTATGCGGCCGTCGTTTCCGGGTTTCCGCAACATGTCTGGCAAAGTCAGGAATGGCAACATGTCAACCCAGCTTTCCCCAGTGTAGTCTGTTGTTTGCCTCTCATGATTTATCAGGAATGCCATAGTTAAGAGCCTTTCTTCCAGCAAAACTGCTTCCTAGTGAATGTCAGACAACAATCAAAGGTTGTCATTTTCTCTAGAAGTTTCAAATAAAACAGACAGAAGTTGTGTCAAAGGAAAGGATCAATCAAAACCTGGCACTGAGTCAGTTCAATGCACAAAAACCAAGCTTCCACGGCCACCCTGAGGCACAAAGCAGTGGACCAGTATATTCCATGTTACCTCAGTGGGTACAAACCCATTGCTGACACCCCTACTGAAGATCATGCAGGCATCATCCAACATGCCAGTTCTGCAGTGCCAACCGATCAAGGTGTTATAAGTAATCGCATCTGGCTCCATTCCTTCAACCTGTAATTTCTCAAAAAGATTCAAGGCCTCTCGAACACGTTCCATTCTGCATAGCCCATTGATCAGGCTGTTGTACGTCACTATATCAGGCGTTAATCCTCGATGAATCATGTCCCTCAAAAGCTCGAACGCGTCCTGCACTTTCCCAAATTTGCACAGCCCGTCAATCAGTAGATTGCAGGAAACAGTATTGGGGGTCACTCGATTCCTCATCATCTCATCGAACAATCCCAGCGCCTTGTCGATATTACCAGATTTACACAATGCTTTCAACAGACCGTTGTATGTGATATCATCTAACGGGCAGCCCCGGAACGTCATATCTTTCACAAGATTAACGGCCTCCTGAGTCGCTCCTCTCCTCACAAATGCGTGAATCAGCGTGTTGTAAGTCACAGTGTTGGCGATGACGCCTTCCAACAGCATGTCATGGTGCACCCTGAGCGCTTCTTCCAGCTGATCGGCTTTGCACAGCCCATGTATGAGTGAATTGAATGTGAACGCATCAGGCCTGCAACCTCTGCCCAACATGTCAGAAAATAGCCGTAACGCCTCGTTGACATTTCCATCCTTGCATAGAGCACCAATCAGAGAGTTGAACCCGACTGTATTTAGCCGAATACCTTTGGAAGACATATCGTTACAGACATCAAAAGCCTCCTTCAGCCGCCCTTCCTTGCAGAATCTATCGATCAAAATGGAATAGGTGACCACATTCGGCTTGCAGCCTTTCGCCTCCATTGTTTTCAGCATTTCGATAGCTGAACCTATGAAACCTCTCTTGCAAAGGCCGTCAATTATCGTACTGTAAGTGTAGATATCGGGACTATATCCAAAGCTGGACATGGTATTCTGTACAACATGCCCGGCTTCATCAAACTGCCCGCATGCCACATAACCGCTAATCAACGTGTTGAACATTACAACATTTGGCTCGGGGACTTTCTGCAGCAAAGCTCTAGCTTCATTGACCTGCCCCTTTCGGCACAAACCTTTCAGAAGAACCCCGTATGTGAATTCATTCGGGGAGTACCCTCGAGCAACCATCCGATCAACCAGCTTAGCACCCTCGTACACCCTGCCAGACTTACAAAGCCCGTATATGACCCAGTTAAAGGTGTCGACATCTGCAGTGCAACCCATCAAGATCATTTCCTCCAACAATTTCGAGGCTTCGTTTACCCTCTGAGCCTTGGCCAACGCATGTATCAACGTCTGATATATCACCGAATTCGGAACACACCCGTATCTCGTCATATCCCTAAGCAACCCGCAAGCAGCATCTACTTCGTTCACCGTACACAGCGCCTTCATCACCACCCCAAAACTGTAAGTCGTTGGCGGAACACCTCTACTGAGCATTTCGTAGAACACGTTGGCTGCAACTTTGGGACATTCCGCCGCAACCAAAATATGCAGCACGACATCATAAGACCTCCATGTGGGCTGGCAGCTATAAACATTAATCATATCAAGAAGCAGTCTTGTGGCCTGCCCGGGCAAATCAGCTCTACCGAAATGCTTCATAATCATTATGAACAGGGACTCTCTAAAAACAATCCCTTCATCCTTCATCTGCAGCAGCAACCTATCTATAACCTTATACTCAGAATTCGCACCAAGCTTATCTATCAACAAATAGTATACACTGAACGTGTGGCAGTAACCCTTTTGATTACCTGCCCACTCAAACGCCTCCATTGACGTCGGCACGTCGATTGGGAGCTCCAGCAATTTGCAGAGCTGAAGTGGGGTGATTTTATTTAGTGACTTATGAAGCTGCTCGAGATCAAATGGCTTCAGCAAGTTCTCCCATTCGTTTTCGGATTGGGAAGCGTCGCTGTCGATTGTGGGATCGTCGGGAATTGAGGTAGAGAAGGGTAGCGATTTTCTGGCCAGAGATCGAAGGTTTCTGATTGTTAGGTGAAAAAGCTTCGATCTTTTCAGCATTTGGTTCGACCGGCGTGTCGTCGGGAGTCGGAGGAAACTCACGCCGACATTTGAGCTTCGCCTGAATTTGAAATGATAAGCATTTTAAGGTTTGGAGTTAGCTGACGTGTTAATATGTTTTATTATAAATGTTAATCAAAATTATCATCAATAAGGGTCCATAGCTCAGTGGTAGAGCAATTGACTGCAGATCAATAGGTCACCGGTTCGAACCCGGTTGGGCCCTTAATTATATTTCTTTTTTAGAAATCTCTTATTTCATTCACCTATTGAGTCCTTGGGTAACCCAAAGCATGTTTTGCTTAAGAAAACAGACACCCTTAATTGTAGTTTTTTAGAAATCTCTTATTTCATTCACCAATTGAGTCCTTGAGTAACCTAAAGCATGTTTTGCTTAAGAAAACAGACACCCTTATTTCCAAACATATGCATATGGTCCTTAGGAGAAGCCATTTGGCCTTCAACATGTGCAAAGGAATAAGTGAGTCCCACCCTCAATGAGGGCCTATTTGAATCCCATCATTTAAAGACATAGTCAACTTCATTAAACCATTTTACTTAATTGTGTTGCAGATTTGCAGTGACAAGATCCCATCATGGCTTTTGGTTTTGAGCTCCTCCATCATTAACAATAAACAAAATATCTATCTGTTCATAATGTTACATTCTTACTTTCTTAGTTATGAGTTGGGTCCAAGCATTGCACCTATACCTATCAACCCTTGGTACAATACAACTCAATAATGTGTCAGCTTTCAGATCGGGAGCTGTCATGTCACATTTTGACCAATAACGTGATTGTAAAAGTGGAACTTTTTCTAATGTTTGATTGCGTGGGCGAAAAAAACATAATGAATGGAATACAAGAAGCCTCATCGGTTTACAAAGCCCACAAAAAACTCAGGGCATGCAAAGAGGGCTTATCTTTGTGCTGTGTGTTATGCTCTGTCGTGTGTTCTTCCGGCCTCCTATTTTTTTACAAAAAGTGAGCCATGCTGGATCTGCCTCGTTTCCTGCTTCCAGACCTTTCGACGAGGATCTCGGTTAGAAGGTCGAAATGCAGCGTCGGTGTCGCGCCACCGTCTTCTTGATCTGCCTCGTTTCCTGCTTCCAGACCTTGCCGATGTCCGATGCAATGCTTATGGCGTCCGAGGACGCCCCTGACAGGCCTCTCCTTGTGAACCCGACCGCATACAGCCCGCTCTTGCCCTTCCACGCGTGCGGGAATGGCGCATTCGGCATCCCGTTTTCTGCAAAAAATTCCTTCTCCTGCAAAACGTGGCAACATTTTCTCATTAACCCATGTTTCTAATATTGGGAGAGATTCACATAGTCAAAATGACACGTGACGATTTTCGAATGATTTAAAAAAAAACATTTTTTTCTTACCTTGAGCCAGAAAGGGACGTTGCTTTTGTACCCGGTGGCTAAAACGACGGCGTCTAGCTCGAGGGATTTACCGTTGACGAGCACGACGCCATTGCGTGAGAATTTCTTGATCCCTGGCACCACGCTGATCCCACCGGCCCTGATCTTGGCCAGGGCGCCGATGTCCAACACAGGCGTTTTCCCGGCCTTGTTCTTCAGCTCCAAAGGACCCATCGAAGGGCGGTTTATCCCGACTTTCTCGAGGCTCCCGAGTGTCAGCCAGGCCATGATCAGCAGCAGCTTGTCCACCAGCCACAGTGGCAGCCACGCCATCATCACCATGGCCAGTTCGAAGATCGACTTCCCGAGAAACTCTCTAGGCAAGATGTGGACCTGGTAATAACAGAGGAGAACAGAACATGTCAAATCCTATAAAAACATTATGACATGAGAAAATGCTGTGAATTTATCTGTGACGGTTTTGTCGGCTTACCGAGCTGCGGACCACCATGGATGGAAGAGCCTTGTGGTTGCAGAGGTCTAGAGAAACCTCCATGCCTGAGTTTCCGCAACCAACGACCAGAACCCGCTTTCCAGTGTAGCTCTCACCAGACTTGTACTCGCAGGCGTGCAGAACTTGGCCATCAAAGCCAGCTAGCCCGTCGATTTCGGGGACAACAGCCTCAGCGTTCTCGCCGGTGGCGACGACCAGCCAGCGGCAGATGTACTCGACCTCGGAGCGGGCGGAGGAAATGGTCCTGACCCTCCACAGCCCGCAAGTCTCGTCGTACTTGGCTGACTGGACGCACTCGTTGAAGTGAGGGGTGATGTCGAACTGGCGGGCGTAGGATTCCAGGTAGTCGATGAACTGGCGCTTGGTCGGGTACTCGGGGAAGTGGTCAGGGAACGGGAGCTTGGGGAGCTGGCAGAATTGCTTGGGGAGGTGGAGCTTGAGGCGGTCGTAGGTCCTCTTCTGCCACAGCGAGGCGATGCAGTCGGCTCTCTCGAGGACCACGAACGGGACGCCTTGCTCCTTCAAGCAGGCCCCGACGGCCAGGCCTGAGGGGCCTGCGCCCACAATCACCGGACCGTTGACCCACACGCATCTGCGTGTCGAGAGGTCCTCGTGGTCGGAGATTCTGAACAGGTTCTCCATTGTCGTCGGTGATCACTGATGACCAGTTGATGCTTGAGCAAGAATATATTTGCTTTGAGAGAGGAGAGAGTATGAAGAATGAGATGGATGTGTTTGTTTTATGATTCGACGACGAGGAAGAGATGGTGCTTAAATAGGAGAGCTTGCATGTGACTTAAGGGACAAATTGTAGGGTGGACCCGGTTCGACTGTCCCCTTACCAATCGGGGGTTGTGTCAACTCGAAAAATTAAAAAAATTTTACACCCAATAAAAAATTATCACATTTTCAAAATGTTACGTAACATCTCCTTATTGGTGGTATCCACAGTCTACTATCAACTCAAGAATTTCTCATACTTAACGAGGGATTCATGAAATAGTTAATTATGATGTGTTAAAGAGTTAATTAAATGAAGATTATACTATTAATCTACATTTCAAGGTCGGCTTGGGTGCTTGCTTAGAGTGTGATTAATGTTAAGTAAATGGAGTGAGATTTGAAAATATTTAATTATTTTTATTATGGAATTATTTAAGTACTTAATGTAAATGATTTGGAAGCCTTAAGGGAAGAAGCACTTAACATTTTGAGGGTGGTAAACGTGGAATCGTTCCATGTGTATAGAGAATGAGGATGTGACCCATCATCCCTAATTTCTCTCTGCTTTTTTAAACCACCCATACAATTTGAACCGTAGATCATCTAATATGTGATCATTCGATCACCAGTGTCTTTTTTTTCACACTCTTTTGAGTTTATTAATTTGTAAATATAATAATAATAATAATTGGCTGGAGTCATATATACAAATTAATACTTGGATTGAAAAAACAAAAAATATGATGTATTAGCATGGCTGTGGCACCATTTCTTTAACACAACTTGGGCAATGAAGTTGGTCCTCGTTGGCATTATAGTTGATGCTAAGGATGATGAATAGAGAATTTTTTGAGTTGACATAATCCACTCTTTGAAACGTGGACTCATCAAAACAAAATTATCATGTGTTAATGTGTCACACTGAAAAATTAATAAAATTAATAAAAAATTATCATCTGTCATTTTGATTTTTCAAAAATATCATTTGACAGTTCTTTATTATCCACGTCATCTAAAAATTTATCTGTGGCCAGCTCGATCTCGTGCTTCCCAATCATCATCTATTCTTACTTTTGTTCTGGACACCTATTGATTAATGGCAATATCAAGAAAACGGCTGCCAATATCAACAGTTAATAATTGACAATGATAGTGCAACTTTATATGGGCAATCAAATTAATAATTGGAGCTTGATGGATATATGTATATGTGTGGGCTTGGGTTAGTTCATATTTAATTTGTGCTCTTAATTCTTGCTTATTGTTGGAAACACTACCCTAATTTGTTTAGGTTAATAATACTATAATGAGTATTTTCGACACAAATCGAATCGAATCGATTTCTTATTAAGTTGTGGGGAGACTATAAATTTTAGTTATATTTGGGGTAGTAGTAATCATAGATGATTTACGATTGTGTTTAATATAAATAGAGGATTGGCCTCTACGGTTTTGTATAAATGAGTTTTAAAAGGCAAAAATTCAGAAGAAGTTTTCATAATTGTACTCATTCATAAAATAGTGGAGCGATTTTTTGAACGTGGGTTTTTTTACGCACATATTTTTGTGTTATTAATTTTCTTTCATGTGTGCAGTTTATTACGAGTGTTATTTTGTTATAATGATCTTAACAAATGGTATTAGAGTAGCAATTAAAAGAGAATATCATTGCCCCATAAATAAACTTTGAAGAAAGTCAACACTGAGCATCACTGAGACCAACTTGACGCTCGAATGCTCAAAAGTGGCCCGATCAACCTTATTTTGTTCGTAAGCATTTAACACTCCAATCTCGAATCTAAAGTGGAGATCGAATTGGGAAATTTCTAATGTCTGATTATGATGAAGGAAAACAAAAATGTCGGATTTTGATAACTCATACAGTAATATGACATGTTAGTTCATACAAAAAATATATATCTTCTTTATCAAGTCGTTAATTTACGATTGTATGAGTTCGTCTGTTTACAACATTAATTTAGGCATCATGTATGTTACTTGTAAATTAAAGGGAAAAGTACAAAAAAAAAGGTTTGTACTAGCGTTATTTGCAAATTTAAAGACATTACTATCTCCAATTTGTAATTCAAGATATTTCTCATTTTGATCTCTATGTGTAATTACACTATTTGCAATTACATCCATTATGTTTTTACTATTTTCGAAAACATTTTATCTCACTAAAACAAAGCAACGACACAAATAAAAAAGCCACAATATTCGTCTCTTCCGTCGGGCGTCTTCTTTCATCATATATGGCACATAACCTTTTCTTCCATCTTCTTCAATAGTCATATTGTATCGAAAAATCATTATCAGTTGAGGAGTATACAGGTTTCTGAAATCTTTACATATAAGTTATGTTATTTTAATTTTGAGAATTTGAAGTGGAAACCCCTTTGGAGCGTGAGTCGGTAGTTGATGGGGGTGATAAATCATACTGTTTAAGAAGGTTTCCTTGCTATTGTTGTTTTCGGATAGCATGATTTTTGCTACTATTATTTTTGGATAGCATGTTGGAAGTAAATGAATGAGTATAATTTGTCGATTAGTTTAGCTCCTGGTGTCACTTGTATGTATTTTTTGTTTTTTTGGGAAATTTTAATATTTAAGTTTAATGTCCTAATTTTATTAATGCATGTGTTGATGTTAAGATGGAAAAGAGAAGAGTAACCGTAGAGGATAAGGAAACACTTGATGGTTGCTGCTAAATTTACAGAATATCGAGATGAAGAGTCATGTACAGATTCCAAATATTGTGATGATTCTCAATCTGAGTACAATGAGAGTTTAACCAACACAATTGCCAAAAGGATGTGGCAAACCCAAAAGCAACAACAATTATAAAAGCTAATGTGTTGAGGGTTGCACGATATAGAGCAAGGCAGAAGACTATAAGAGAAAATACAGTATCAAAAAGTATAATTGCTGCAGGACAAAGAGATAGAAATGTGACAATCAAAAACACTAAGGTAGATATTTCAGAAATGTTGTATGTTTTATTAAAGTTCCATATGTTTTTATCTAACTTCTCTTTTTACATACTAATCGAAAAGCAAGGAAACCTACTCCAGTTGTGAAGAGAGATCCTTCGATGATAAACTAGTTTTTTTTCTTTAATTTTCTTTGTCCTTACGTGTCTTATCTAAATACTTATTTTACTTGTTGATATTAATTCTAAGTGTGTTGACTTGGTTGGCACCCTCTTGTCCCATTTATAGTCATTTTTAAGCTAATTATTGTGCCCATCTGCAGGCTTTGACACAATCATCCAGTAGAGGATGACAATGTTCTTATACAAATTCAGACGGCGCTATGTCATACAATCCACCATAGTCTGTAGGTCCTGTCGCATACACAAAAAGAGGAGGTGGTACGGCAACATTTACAGGAATAGTGTCTTCCACGACTAGTTGAGCTTCCTCCACTGAGCGTGACATCTTCAAATCTTCATCATCATTCCAGTCATAACAACATTAGGGAGCACTTAAATTGTTATTGTGGTGCTAAATATACTTTTATGACATCTTCAACCTACTTCTTTTGTGTGATTTGTGAGCTATCTTTTTGGTGATATGTATCGTAAAAGTCTCACTGTTTTGTAATATATTGAATTGCACGTGAAGTGTTTATCAATTTATGTGGTTCAATTGCATATATATGGTTCCACATGAACTGTGATGATAATAATGTTCGTAAAAATTTGTGGGTCAAATGTAATTAAGGTAGGTATGTTTTTGAAAATAGTAAAATTATACAGATTGGATGTTGGTTCTTCTTTCAACTTGATCATAGTTAGTAGCTAGATGGGCTTTTTTCCTCAACTATGAATGGAATAATCTAATTATGTATTTAACATTAATCTTCATCAAAACAAAAGGAAGTTGGTGATGGAGGAGATGGAGATACTCCAAATCAAGAAAAAGACATATTTGGGAAGCATGATTAACCCCTCTAATTAACTAGCTAGTTGGCGCCTAATAAGAAATGATCATTGCTAATAATTATGATCATGCTGCTAAACTTTTTGATTTAAAATAATACACATCTCATGATCAGTCGCAGCTTAGTCATGAGAGGATAGTTATGACCAAAACATGTTAAAGTTTTCAATGATGATGAGAATTATTGGTAGCTGGGATTCCATTCTTTTGTATTATTTGTTCATCATTTAATTTGATCTTCTTCTGCATTCTCAGAGAGTTAAACTGATCATATAGGGTGTGTTTGGTTTAGGAAAATTTTGATGGAAACTAAGAATGAAAATCTGTTTAAAATAAAGAATGTTTTAGCATTTTCTCACAACTTTTCACCTCAAACCAAATAAGTAAAAGTAAAATGAAATCCATAGAGGAAAATACTTTCCACCAAATTTTTCTTTCCACCAAAATTTTCTTAAACAAAACACACCCATAATGATCGAGTAAACTGATAACAATGGCTGGTCAATGTAAAAGATTGTAGAGACATGGTGATGCAAAATCAGACAGGAGAATATAATCAATAAAACTAATATATAGTGAGACTAGATACCTGAGAATCTATGCATGTAACATGGTATTCTCAGAGAATTAAAAATTAGTGGCTAATTAAATCTGAAAACTCTGTGAGAAGTTTTGTGTGATTGTTTAAAAGCTGTAGGATTTTTATTCGAAATAGAATTGACTTCGACTGGCTCGTATATATTGTGGCTCACATGGTACTTGAAAATTGGAAAAGAACAAAATTGCTAGGTCAAAAAATGAGAAATTTGTATGATGAATAAGTTGTCTCCCAGAATGGCTGCTAAGATTTTTTAAGCTGTTCCAATTCAAGAGGCAGCACCTAGAATTTTTTCTAATTAGGGTTTCTCTTGTATTTTTTAAATTTGGTTTAATTTGAATCTATTTCAATTCAAACATTCCACATCTAAATTAACAAGTTATGAATGCTCTTCAGTCAACTACTCTTAATTAGCTGGTTCTCCCTTTATTTCAATCACTTCATCTTTAAGGCCTACTTTTTCTTTTATTTTTGGCATTCTTAGAGAGTATAAATCAAATGAGAATTATTGAATGAAGTTGAGTCCGTAATCCTCGTGCAAAAGGCTCACTCGATGAATCTTCAAAAACTTTTGAAGAAAATTTTGAACATTCTTGTAAACCGCAGAAGGCAAAGGTGTATTAATGTATCGATGATGCTAAAAATGCTCTTCATAATTCTGTTAGATCACATCCTAAAAAGAAAGATCCTAATTATATTTGGTTTTCATATGTATTCAGTATATCTTTCATGTATTATTTTTATTAATAAAATTTTATTATTAAAAGATATTCAAAATGAGAAATTTGTATCATCCGGACTTTAAATTTTAACTCATGTATTTTTCATTAATTATTTTGAACCATACATATTATAATTAGGCATTGGGGGAGATGATGACCAGGTTCAAGAATGGCCAAGTCAGCTGAGAGAGAATGCACTTGGCAGACTCTAAATCCTTCTTCCATGTGGAGGTACTAATTTCCTACTTAACAAAATTATTTCTTGATTATATACAAGCATATATTTCTCTATTTAGCATTTTTTATTTATTTATTTAAAAAAATTAAGAAATTAATATTTAGTTTAACTAGCTTGTGGGAGTAGCATCTCATAACATGTTTCATATTGGTAATCGATCTCTTATACGTGAATTTGCAAAGCACAAAGTTTTCTCTCCATCCAAGGTACCGCCCCTTAACCCTCTCCACCCGCAATTAGCACATAGATTAAGAAGCACCATGCACCACTAATGACTTCCTTAATTAGAATATTAGTCTGCTTTTATCACTTAGGTTACGACATTTACGAGCGTCTTCTTTTACGTTGTGGGTCCGCTCACGCGCACATCCAACGTATTTAAGCGTAAAAATTGTACCACCGAGGTACAATAATGTCGGTTCAAATAACAGCAATGAATGGTGAGCTAGACATCCCCATTGAAATAAATCTAAAAAGATGTTTCTGTTATGCCACATAGATTTGTGTCATGTTAATTCAACATTATTTTAAATTCCATATTCACAAATCTTTCATCCACATTGAAACAAACATTTCAAACTTCTGCGTATATGACCCACATACTTCATTTGCCAATTACCACGCTTCCAATTTCCAGCATATGGTAATTGGTATATTCTGAATATTTAATATATACTAATTACCACGCTTCCAACTTGAAGTGTGGTAATTGATATAATCCTGAATATTTAATATATATCAATTAAGAAAAGTACCCGTCGATCCGACGGGTTCGGTTCGATTTGAGAAAAATAAAAAGCCAAATCAAATTATTAATCATCGGTTTTTTAAAATTTGAAACTTTAACCAAACCATTAACATTTCAAACCGGACCGAACCGATCCATTTCAAACCGAATAGTTTTTTAACATTTCAAACCAAACCGAACCGACCGGTTTTAAACCGACATTTCAAACCGGACCGGACCGACCCGTTTCAAACCAAATAATTTTTTAACATTTCAAACCGAACCAAACCGACCGATTTCAAATCGAACCGAACCGGTTCGGTTCGGGAGGGCGACATACGTTATAATGTTATATATATAGATAATCACACTTCCAATTTGAAGCGTGGTGATTGATATTTTCACGAAGCGCATCGGTGTTAGAAGATCAAAAATTTGTTTTCCCATTGAAACGAAGCGCTTCGAACTCTAACCTGAAACTTATTAGAAACCTTTAATGGAAATGTCCTTAGGACATGTTGATGTACGCGTTTTTAGTCTACATTTATTTTATTAATTTATTGCAATTCATCTCACAATGTGAAAATTTAATTATTTTTCATATCGCAACTTGTAGCATTTTTGAATTTTAGATGCACGTTCCAAAACAGCAAGATACATGCATTCCACGTCAAGAATGTAATGTTTTCGCTCGTTTCGAAGGTTGTATAGTACACATGCAAATAGTCATCCTTACGTTTGACCCACCCGACTAATCCCACAAAATTGTAATAGAATAATGTTAGATTCAGAGGTTCCATGATTTTTGTATTTGGGGTACAAAAATGATGAAATATATATTTTTTTTACTATAATTACAGATAATTTGGATTGAATTCAGAAGTGACTGTCCTCAATGACCTCAATCTCGTAATCACTAGTTAGGCCCCAACTACCAACAAGGTGTTGGCCTAATAGTTTTGGGTGTTGTCTAACATTCCAAGGTTCTGGGTTTAAGTCCTGTTGGTACCGCATTTACGCTTAGATACGCTGGAAGTGCGCGTGAGCTGGTCCGCAGTGAGTATGAGCGTCACTAACAAGGTACACTCAGATACGCTGGAGGTGCGCGTGAACTGGTCCGCAGTGAGTATGAGCGTCACTATCAAGGTGGAAGGGGTGTGCGGCCCTTGACTACCGCAAAAAAAAAAAAAAAAAAGGCCCCAACCAATGTGGACTAAACTTGTTATGGGATAGTCGAGTTGAAAATCATAAAAGTCACAAAGTTGGTGCTGGTATCAGTTACTATGCGAAACGTTTAATCACGAGGTAGAGTATCATTTCATATCCTTTTCATTAAAATTTAAATCGGTTCTCAAAGAGTACCATTCTCTTTTTTATCATAAGTAATTCATTATATTACAATCGACTTATAGATATCGATCACAATTACGACCACATCAGATACCACACCGACCCCATAAACAGACAGCTTCCGCGTGGGAAAAAGCGGAGCTCTCAGGAGAAACAGAAACAATATTATTGAAGCTCTCACAAAACACAGAAGATGATGATGTGAGTACATATGAACCGCCGCTGAAAGCATAATGCATTATAAAATGTAGAAACCGCCCAAAACGATACTCTGTTGCTTTGACCGGTGGGACTCAAAATCCATGTGATTGTGACCCACAATTCAAGTCATACTTCATAATTTCTTCACCAAAACTAGCATAAATATATATATATATATATTTATATATATTAAAGGAAGGGGTTCAATATAGAAATCCTAAATTTTATTCTTTTGTGGTCATGAGAGATCGTTGAAAATTTTTGTGTGGCAGCAATTTGGGCATCAAAAATTCAGATCAGTTGATAAAATTAGTAGTTGTGTGAAATAATGAAAGATGGATGGGGTGCAATAATAGTTCAATAAAAGTACATTTTTCCACACATGTCACGTGTCTTACTTATCATATGTTCCGTGTCAACTATATTATCTCTCCATATTCAAACTAATTATTTCTTATTTTTAATTTTTGAAATCATTTTATGTAATTATATTGATATGTTTAAATCAAATTTCATAACCATATATAAAAAATATAATTTAATTTAATATATATTTAGAATATGTTTTTTTTAAAAAAAAATTAAAAGTTCTACGTGCTAAAGTTTTTCCACAACTTTGTGCAAGATTCATTTGTATAAATTTCATAATGAACTTTGAAGTGAATATTGATTCACATCTTGAACTTAACGCGTCCATAAAATTATTAGTAATTTTACTTGTGCTAATGTTTAATCGGTAATTCATA
>NQLW01000012.1:732601-804797 GCA_002312845.1 Kalanchoe fedtschenkoi
TTTATGTAGTGTCATTCATTTGATTCCAAATTAATCATCTTGGATTAAATATGCATTAGCTAGATTATTAGTGTCTTTAACAAGCCTCATTTGCTCTCTTGGATATGACTCAATTTTACCGAATTCATTTGGTTGACTCTCAAAATGAATAGTGATACACATATAGGATCAAATTTATGAATGTCAAATTGGCAATCGTTGGTGGGGGCGGATTTAATTGTCTAAAATTTTGAGTTTAGTTTTTGTTTAGCTTAATCCTAAACTTTTTTCTTTTTCTTATTTTCATTTTTTTCACTATTCTTTTTGTCTCACTCTGATTCATAACTTTTTAGTTAATAGTAGCTTCGAATGCTCAGTAGCCAGGACAATGAACTACATGCCTTTATACCCGAAAGTTGAGCTCACTCTTCACAAAAACAAGCGAGCACATCAAAAGATGAACTACTTTATTTATGAAAATATGGCAGAGCCCCAAAAACCACTAAAAATTTACTTAAAGGCTATTTCTGATGGGTACAAGTCATCCATCACAGCTCCGGACACGATTGAGGCTAGTTGGGAGTTCATTCGTGTCTTAATTAGATTTTTGATCTACAAAATTTGGAGGCATGGAAAATGAGGAATTAGTTGCACACATAATTTTTTTGGAGATATGTGATACATCTTAAGATGAGAATATACCAATTGGCACAATTTATCTTTGATTATTTTCATTTACTCTGCGAGATAGGACAAAAGAATGGATAAGGAGTCAGTCGCATGAGACTTTCAACACATGGAAGAAACTGTCATAAGCATTCATTCAACACTATTATCCATCTGGGTTTACAAATAAATTCACCCTCAACATTTCAAACTTCAAGCAGCTCAATGGAGAATCACTAAATTGGCGCAGTTTATCTTTGACTATTTCCATTCACTCTGCAACCTGGGCAAAAGATTGGATAAGGAAGCAGACGAACAAGATGTTCAACACATGAAAGAAACTGTCAGATACACTCCTTCAATAGTATTATCCACCTGGATTAACAAATGAATACATTCTCAAAATTTCAAATTTCAAGTAGCTCAATGGGGAATCACTAAACGATGCATGATAGAGATACAAGGAGCTACAAAGTATGACCCTCATCATGGATTCTCAAAGTATACCATAATGAAAATCTTTTATAATTGATTAGATTTTCAGATGAAGTAAACTATGAACCACGCTTCTAGTTGATCTTTGATGAGTCAATCTGTAGATGAAGCAGAGAATATAATTGAGAAATTAGCTACCAACTTCCATTTATGGAGTAGTGAGAGGACATCAGAACCGTAAGTGGTATATATTTTTGTATATAACCTTGTTGTAGCTGTTGATATGGCCATTATACTCCTCGCACACCAAAAAAAACTCAGTGGAATGAATATGCATCAACTGATTCTTGTTTGCTTTTACTCCTTGTGGAACGTGTGAGGTACATGACCACAACGTTTTAGATTGCCCGATTTTACAATTTACCTCCTTACCTAAGGTGGAAGTAAAATACATAGATGGAAGAAACCAAGGAGGTTATGGATAGAGAAGCTCCTACAATCTGCCATACATGCCCAATAATATAGTCACCCAAATTTCTCTTACTTCACCCCAAATCCCATTCCTCAAGATTATGAGCCCAATCCGGAATATCATAAGCGCAATTTAGGATACTGTGGATGCCTTATAGAAAGACAACAGTAGCCTAAAAATCACATCCACATGATCTAGAAACTCAAATTGAATCTTTTGGAAGTCATGCAAGAATGAAACATAGCTCTGACTAATAATTTGTGAACATTGACCAAAAATCTGCGAGTATAAAACAGAATGCTAAGCAAATTTGTGAGCATGAAGAAAGTAACTAAAGAGATTCTTGACATATGTGAACAAAATTGAGGCACATTAAGCAATAAGATGCAGCAAACAAAAATTCGGATTCACATGGTTGAGACACAAGTATCGCAACAAGCCAATACCACACCTAGACCCTTCGGTACGCTACCTTTCAAAAACTTCAATCAAATCCGATAGATACATGTAATGCTCTATTCATGGAGGAGTCTATGAAGGATGAGAAAGATAGTTCATGTTAAACAACTAATGCAAATTTTTCTTGTAATGCAGTCACAATCAGAAGTGATATGAAAATTGACAAGGAGGTAACCAGATTAATGAAAAGACTACGAAAAGATAGATACTATTGTTATTTAGATAGTTATTCAATTTAGTTTCAAATTCCCATTAATTTTACAGATTATGAAACTTTCACATGTCCCTATAGTACTTTGCTTAGAGCCATGTTCCATTTTGATTATGTGTTGCAATTAATTTTTTTTAAAGATGAATGAATATTAGTTTTGATGAATATAATGAGAAAATTATGTAAGTATTCGTGAATAATATTTCAGTATATGATGATAGTATTGATGATCGCCTTACAAATCTTACATTAATTCTTGATGCATGAATTATGATATAGTATTGAACTGGGAAAAGTGGCATTTTATGATCCGGGAAGGAATCTTCTTTGGCCATAAAGTGTCACATAAAGGTATTGAGGTTGATAAGGCCAAGTTTGAGGAAATTGAAAAATTACATTTGCTAACTGATGTCAAATGAGTGAGAAGTTTTCTTGAACAAGCCCGTCTCTACCGACGGTTCATTAGAGATTTTTTCAAAATTGTCCAGCCTTTAGCAAATTTTTTATGTCAAGACACCCCTTTTATTTTTTATACTGATTATGTTGATACTTATCGTAGGTTGCAACAAGCACTCATTATAGCTCCAATTATTCGACCTCCGATGCAAACGACTATGCAATCGAAGTGATGATTGGACAACATGGAATGAAACTTCTTTCTATGTGATGTATACAAAAATTGAGAGAACCAAATACAAAAATGAAATGCTTACAAAATTTCATATGATTTTCGTTTTATTTGATTTCGAACCAATCTCAATTTTACATTTAATTTTCTTTTAAACTTTCATCTAAAGCCAAACATAAAACTCTCTCAATTCGCCACCCTATTCCTTCTCTCTTATCTTTCCTATATCAACACAGCCTGAGAAACATATGAAAAATTATTCAAGAGTAGATGTGTACAGATTCAAGCTCAAAGAACTTTGTTTTCTCTTTCCAATAAAACATGTTTTACATGTACAACATGCATCTGTCTGCAATACGACTGTTGTGTCGGATTACAAGGTGGAGAGACCGCAACTCCAGACCAACCCACCACCACAACAACAATGTGCCCTTTCCTAAATTCTTTCATATATGCATGTGTATATATATATAAAGCCAACACTACATGTAAATCAATGAAGACCCCTTTCTTTGTTGGAAAAAATCAACTAAATAAATAAATAGATGAAATATAAACCATGGCAACTTGAGCTTGCTGGAGAGGACAAAACTGACTTTACAACAATTGATGCTTTGGCAGACCCAGAAGACCACTAGGAACTTGCTATGCCTAATTCAGGAGCAGTGAAGAACAGAAAGGGCAACACTCGTCATACCCACCTGACCTGGACATTAGTCATGCAAGAAGTGGAAGGCCGGGTTTTCGAGAAGTTCCTCTGCTGGTCTCACCTCTGAGAAACCTTTGGCAGGAATTGAGCTGGTGAGGTCATCGACCGAGAAGGGAATGCTGCATTACGAATTATCAAGAGTCGCTCAGTTTAGGTTCCTCATTTCTGATTTGACCATTGTTTATCAACAGTTGTCTTTTATCAATTGCACCCAAGTTAAAAAAACCAAAATAAATAACAAAGATAAAGATTGGCATATTCCTTTGGCTAGTAGGAGCATCACCTGGAATTGTCGTCCAGCAAAAATGAACTGCTCACTGCATTGTTTGAATCCTCTGTCATTAGTATTCTCATGCTGGATATTACCTGTAGTGTCTCACAGCTTAGAATCACATTACAAAGTTATCTAACAATTCATGATATAATGCTTGAACTGAGGCTTACATCCGCGGAGACACTTCTTGTATTATAGTTGTCATCCCAATACAAAGTACAAATTCTGTAGAGCTGTTGGACGCTGAGGATCTATAACAAAAAAAGAAAGAAAGAAACGGGGTATATGTTCATGAGTTTGAAATAGGAAGATCCGCAGATGTGTGGGAATCAGACAGCCTGAGGGGGCTTACTGGGCAAAGATCACTCGTGATTTCGTCATAGGAAATTCTGTATTTTTGATGTATAACCTGCATAAGGTGTACGTCACATGTAATCTCAATGTCTCCCAAGTCATTCAACCTCACATAAGTCATCACCAGAGGCAAGTAAAGGAACCAATCATATTTATAAGTCTACAACAGATACATACCAGAAAACCAACTGCTTGTCTTATGTGCTTCAATTCATCCCATGAAGAGCCTGCATACTGTTATACCCATAGAATAATAATGTATCTGAGAAAGTGCAGATGAATGATAAAAGGTGATGAAAAATGGAATGAATTGATTAGAAAATGCAAATCATTATACCTCTTCTGTTGCCTGAGCGCACCACAACTCCAACTCTGCTAGACCGGCTTTCACATACTCCCCGTTACTGAATGTACAACACTCGCGACGCAGTAGAAGACTGCAAAATGAAGACCTTTGTTGAAGAGTACAGTTTTTAGAATTTGACCATCGACTGAGAACACATACCTATTAAATAGTTGCACATTGATGTATGAAAAGACTTGAGTGAATATCTTTTGGACAAGAACTGGAGGAACCTGAAAGCCAGAAAAGATAATTTATTTTCAGAAAGCTACATCTTATAGTTGAAAAATTTGTAGGGGGCAGCGAAATTTCCTACATAATTTTCTTTGCATGTTTCCTGAAGTGAGCTGAGGGAGTCTATTATGCTCTGCCAGTAGTTAGATGGAGAATCCTTCCCAAAGGATTTACCAGATCTTAGAGCACTTCCTTTGGACGTTCTTGGTGCCTGAAAATCAAACACATCAAGATTCTAGGAAACCAAAACGTTGCATTCTGGAAAATAGAACTTCGTGATTACTGAAGGATAATTCAATTGCATATGCACACGGTCAAAACCCCTAAAATGACTTGACATGCATTACAAACACAATGGTAAGCGTGACTATTTTAGACACTATATAATTGTAGTCCAAGCACAATGACACTTAAGCTACCTGAGCTATTTTAACAGTCAAAATGTTTGATAAAATACAGTCTGTTTATGGCAGGTTACATTAAGAAACACTGACTCAAAAGTCTGAACCATCTATCTTTAAAATATTTTTTAAGAATTAATATATAACATATCACAAGCATTTCTCCGACAAAAAATTAAATAACAACAGATTTCTTAATTTGAAAGGAAGATTTATGCTGTTAAAATGTGAAGATTGAGGCTGTTCTTACCTGGATACACAAGGACAAATATGAAGACAATTCCTTTTTCAAATTGTCTCTGATAATTCCGTAAATTTTCTCCACATAAGCAGTAAGCTGCTGCTTAAAAAGCAATGCAGGATACTTTGCCTCAACAGGGCGTATAACGTCAAATGGAGCAACAGTGATGCTAGCTGATGATGCTGATGATCGGAAGCCCTGCCATAAAATTCATGTATTGTTGACATGTCAAGCTTTTCTTTAAAAAGAAGGGGGGAGAGTTAAATTCCAGCGCGAAATTAAAAACAAAGAAACCCGGGATATATTACCATGGTCATCCTCCCGAACAAAGATGTCGGAGGGGGTGGCTTCCGATGATTAGCTGCACTTCCAGCCTTCAGACTTCTTTGAATCAAGTATAGTAGCGTAGATGTGTTTGATAGCCAATACGCCATATGCTCATTGTTATCTTCACTCTGCAATAACAACGAATTCTTGTTTTATTCTTGATTCGACGTGTTCAAACTTAACTGCATATGTTTAGATCAATTACGAATGTCGAAGAATGTGTAGCAGACAAATGGGCAATGGATATATAAAATACACAGTTTCTGATTATCTAGACCTAACAAGAAATGCGGTCACTAGAAATAGATGGATGCCTGGTGGTAAAGAAGCATGCTTAACAAAGCATTTAGCCATAAATTTAATTAGGGGGCTTATGACAGTCAAATGAAAACATTAGTATGCGGCAAGCTGCTCTTTATAAGCGCAAAAAGATGGAAAGCATGGACATAGCAGGGTCTAGATCTTATTACGCATGTTAGCAGTGCACTTAGGCATAAATTTATTTATTTAAGTCGACTATATATGAATGGTATCACCCTATTATTAGCAGTGTGGATAATCATCAAATTAACAGATCGTGATACCTCAATTTCAGAACCAATCATTTGGATGAGACGATCAAATACACTAGTCTTTTCAGCTTCAAAAGATTTCCAGTGGAGAAGACACTTGTATATGGTAAAAGCAGCAACCGGCCGCCCATGACTAAAACCAATGTTTTTCATCACACAATTAATAAGAGAATCAACATTTTCCTGCAGCATTGCAGCACAATAATTAATCTTCAAATATGATACAAAAAAGGGAAAACTTCAAAGAAAAGGTAGGCATGTTTCCCAAGCTACTCACATGTTGCCGCTCTATATATGATCTCCTGAACTTGATATCAGACTCTGTCCCAAACTTCTTAACAGGTGAAGAACTTTGTGGTTCCTGTAGAGAGAAGTGATCGCCGTTAACCACTCAGAATGTAAGTGAAATGACTTCCCTAATATGCAAAACGAATGATTACATTGGTTCTGTCAACCACTCCGTGGCCATCTTCCTTGGTCTGCATAGAGAGATGAAGTGTGAATAAACATAAAGACAGTAGTACAGGATTTATGAATTAACAAAAGCAGCCGTACGTGATTGGCAAAGAATGAAGGGTTCTCCGAACCCTGTTTCACAGGTGAATTTAGCAATGTCTTCTGCCGTAAAACTTTATTTTCAGCTTCCATGTCAAAAAACTTTGTTTCGAGGCTGTGAAAATGTTAAGGATAAATTCAGTTGGGTCATAACGTTGTTTGAATAGTTTAAGATTCAAGGATAGCTTCTCAGTTAGAGCGACCTGTTTAAAGTGCTCTTCAGCTTTATAATTAGTGATTCAGCATCGACAGCTTGTTTTAACCTTTCTTCACTTATTTTTTTTGTCACTTCATATTTTTTTTCTGTTTCATTAATCTTCTGTTCCAGTGAAGCAACCAGGGCCTGCAACAATACAGAAGCCGGTCAAATAACAATGCAATTATTTTTGTTTCTGTATCCGAAAAACAAAAGACTGCATCATCATTACCTTCAATTTCTCATTTTCGTTATTCACCTTCGATAACATCTCATGGTCAACAACTGCAATCTCTTTTATTACTGGGGCTGCTTCAGGTATCTCCTTTGCAGCCTCACGTTCTTTCATGAGCAATGCTTTGGTTTCCTTAAACTGGAGTTGAATTTCTTGCAGAGCAGTTTGCAGCTTCGCATTTTCTTGGGTTTTTGCTTCTTCCATGTCAGCCTAAAAATAAAACACACATAATAAAAGTATTAGTAATGCAGAATAACTATATTATAATAACAAATGCTTGATTTCCTTCAACAGATGTACAGAAGACAAAACATGATGCAACCTACAAGGTCTTCTCGTGTTGAAAAATGTCAGGTCTGTACTCATGTGTTATTATGGGCGCCAAGTATGATTGGATAACTCAATGAAATTACATAGAATCAACTTAGAATGCCAAAAAGAGGGCACAAAAACAGCAAAGTAATAATTAGTAATGTGCTTACTCGCATCCGCTTTTCAAGCTGCAACCGCCAAGTCAATTCTTCAACTTGCTTTTCCAGTTTATTTTTGGCTGCTTGGAGTGCCCCAGTTTCTCTTGCAGCCTTAGAAACACAAGAAGTTCAAGCATAAAAAAAAACTTTAAAATGCATGTGAGAAAAGATATAGAAGCATCCAGAACAAAAAATTACTAGAAAAACAAACAATAAATGTATAATAAAATAGGTCTTTCATCATACATCTCAGCTATTAAGAAACCAGTGCTGTGTGAAGTGCGAAGAATGATAGACCAGAACATTAACTTAATATCTGCTCTTACCGATGATCAAAGTTAATCATAAAAATGAGAACAGAGCTGAATAACATAGAGAAAGGCTACAAACGAACTTCTAGTTTTTTACAACTGTACAAAGTAAAACGACGCTGTAACCAACACCTAGAGATAAAACACTGAGTAGCACTTTGGTTAAGAAAAACAACAAGCGACGATTAATTAAGAAAAATACACAGAATGCATTTGAGCTTTTAAATTATGTCAGGAAGTTGCTGAGAAATATAACTCAACTTGTGGCTGTTCTACTACAGATAATTTCATCTTAACTGACTCATCTAACAACAAGCAAAGGACCCACACTTTCCACACTGTAATGCAGCCAAAAAGGTTATCGCAGTTTCAGAACTTGTTCTTGCAAATGCATCAAGGAACTGTGTATCTTGCAACCAGTTTCCAGGATTTTTCTATATCACCTAAATAAAGAGACTCCAGAATTGCAACTATTTGAAGTAAAATCCAGTTATAACATAATTTAGTATTACATCCAGGATTAATAATCCCACCCAATTTGGAGTGATTATTAATCCAGATTTTAAAGAGTAAAATTTATATTGCAGATTATTAATACTTATACTGATGGTGAACCAAATGTATTATGTTGGTATTAATTAGCGTATGCTATTATTAATAGCATGCTACCAAATGGGGCTCTACCATTAACATAGTTGATTAAACTAAAATTGCCCTCCTTCGGAAAAAAAAAGATTAGGTCCTTTAACAGTAACAGATAAATCAAAAAATGTGGGATCACCATTTTAAGTTTCTTCAATTCCCGGCGAGCAACTTTTCCTCTCCAGGCACATTGAGTTGTGATTGCTGCTTTCTTCAGTTTCATATAATGCATGCGGGCTAAGTGCTGACGGCATCGGCTCTGTTATAAAAAACGAACAAATTTCATATGTGATTCTTACTTTATGTGATAACTTCTTGTTATCTGAGACCTAAGGTAACAGATAAACAACAAATGCAAAATGGATGGCAACATAATCAGCTTCATACTTGAATAATGATTGCTGCTCTTGTCTGCCTTCTAAAGCGAAGCTCATCACGAGCAGCCATACCACGTAAAGCTGCCTGAATGGACACAGCAGAGAAATATATCTCTTTGTAAAGTTTTCTCGCAATAAACATGCGCCAATTCCTCTGGATCATGTGGCATGAAGCTTCTCTCCTCTTGTTTTCAAAGATTTGACGAGCAAGTTGTCCTGCAGTCAGCATATGCATATATTAAGTAGAGTCTTATACCGCGTGTGAAGATCCTCAGAAGGGGTACAGGCGAGAACACCGTCACGATCCATATTTGATTTACCTCTGCAAGCAGCTTGAATCTGTAGAACAGACCTACGCAACAGGATGAAACTTTTGCGCGATAGATATGAACGAACTTTCCTCTGAATAATGGTTGCTGATCTTCCTAAAATCTCAATTCGACGAGCATCAAGGTCTGCCATCTGGCCTGCCCTGAGGAAGACTTTTGTCTTACCAATCTGCACATACATATAATATCATATTCATGCATTTAGTTACTTTAGATTAAGGATCAGTTAGAGCCAGTTAGAAGTTAGAATTCTAAAAAAGACGAAAGGGGAAACTAAAATTTAGACATATCTCTTTAATAGTCTTGGCCGAGAAACTTGCATAAACAAATTATTTCGCAATAATTGTTTAGTCGTCAAAAAAATTGCCATTTATCCAACAATGGTTTGCATCTTCACATGTTTTGGCACATGGGTAGCATGTCATACATATTTGGACCACAGTCATGCAAATCAAGTTTCACCTCAAACGTTTCTGACAAGAATTAGTCTTACTTGGTAACCATCAAGTCCCGCCTTCATCAGGATCTTCTCGCAGGCAGCAACATCATCAACACTAAGTAAGACATAACAAATAGATCAAGATGTTTCCATGTTGGTGTAATATCAAGAACAATGTAAACTAAGGTTACCTGCCATCCATAACCTCTGGTGCTAGGATTCCAAAGCGATCCACGAACTCAAAGAAAGGCTTTCTTGTAGGGTATCCAGCGCAACTGATTCTGATAGCTTCCAAAACTCCCTATACGCTCGTAGGTAAATAAATAATTAAGATGAGGGAATCATTATCGAATTAACGAAGTTAAAAAAAAGTTAAATGGTCTAGTTAGTTTACCCCACAACGCAACTGCTGTAGAACGTTTTTCCCCTCAAAGATTGCTGGTTTTAGAAGATTATTGGGTTTTATACAACGGATATAAAGTGGCTCTGTCGCATTGAGAGTTTCGAGTAGTGTTTGCAGTTGTTGCTGAAAATTGCTCAAATGATGATTAATTTTAAGAAATGACTGAAGAAAACTGATTAGCAATAACACACAACCACTAACCTTAAAGCGAGTACCAATAGATGAAAACTTTGATGATTTTGAAGAATCCTCAGCTGACACTGGAAACAGGCTTGACACGAACGAGCAGTCTGACGCAGCTAAAAGTGCTTGATGTTCAGCAACAACATAGTCCTTATTCTTCTCCAGGAACAAATCAGTTTTGTAAGTGACCTACATTAACCGAAATATCTTATTCATGTAACTGATGACTTTTAAATAAACACAAAAGCTAAATTTGGCAGGTTGGTAAAGGTTGACTAAACTGAAAACCCACCCCCACAGGACAAATCAAGTGACACAGTTCAACATGACATGAGAATACTTACATCACCAGCGTAATGGCATATCGTAAAATCAGTTCTCGACAACTTTGGCTTGACAAAACGTTTATGGTCCTTGAAAGTTTGATACAGCTTCTGGGCGAATGTTTCATGAGTTGATCTTGGAAACATGCTACATATGCCAATATGTGGTTAATATTGATGTAATCAAAATGATTCAATTACTGTTGATAAAATAAGTGCAATATCAACGTACTAACCAAGCTTCATCCAGAAGAGCAATTATGCCACCAGGTTTCTGAATAGTAGCAACAGGTGAGTATTTTTAAACATAAAAGACTGTCAGAAATGGTCAATACCATTAGTAACTCCTTAAGAAAAGTATGGAGGATACATTTCCATTCTGAACTTTCAATAGCATGAAAAATGTTGGAAAACACTTCAGGTGTGTTCCTTGGAGATGAACTGGAATTTCCATTAGACCGACAGATAGAGAATGTTCATTTTACTTAAGTGAAATACATAAATTCATAACACAAAAATAAAATAAAAAAACTAAGTTGAACAGAATTATTTATTCAACTCAATTTCAACTCCAAAGAACACAACCCTTAACAAGAAAATGTGAAATAACTGATTCTACTTATTTAAATACTTAAAAATGAAGAGACCATTACAGATAAAAAGGAACTATATTTACTCACAAAAATGAAAAAAAGTCAAACCTTCTCAATGAGATCCAGAATATCTTTGTTGTCCACAAAGTCAATGTAACTCCAGTTAATTTGTTCTTTTGTGTACTCTTCTTGCTCTGATTTGAAAACATGCTGTTGAAAACACACATCATGTAAGTGCAAATGATAAAAAATGTTGAGTTATGTTCTGCATCATTATTATGGAAGCTTTGATTTTTTTGGAAAATTTGTTTAATTCAGGTTTTCTAGTACTTAAGAAATCCCAACTCTGATAGGATTAGAAGCACCTGTATAAAACTAGACATGGTTTATTGAAAAGTAGATTAGAAAGCCTTGTGTCATATCAGAAAACCATAAGTTCTCTTGTATTATCTCTCGAGAAGTAATTAAGATTCTCGTCTTTGCCTTTGCCCATGGACGTAGATCATTACGATCGAACCACGTAATTCTTGTGTCTTCTTTATTTTCATTCTTCGTTTTTGTCCATATTCCGTTGCACTACTATAACAAACAAAAAACAGCGCAGATTGCAAAAGTCATCAAAGATATACCTGGTTAAAATGCTGTTGAAGTTTTTCATTGGTCAAATTAATGCAAAATTGCTCAAAACTGCAAATCAAACATGAAAAGTAGGAATTAAACCAACAGAATTTGTAAACTAAGATACCTGTACCAAAGAAGAATTTGGAGATTAAAGCCCTGGCTTCAATTAAAGATGCACGCAGAATGTCAAACCCAATGCTTCATGATGGAAGTATTAAATAAAGGTAACGTATTGCGTTGCAAAAAAAATTGAAACAGAAAATGTGCACCAACATGAAAGTGTTTAAGGAAACAATAATAAAAAGCTCAGAAAATAAAACAGAAGAAAAAAACACAGAGTCCATATCCAATCCCTCCTTCCCAGTAGAAAGGGTGGAAATTGTGTAACAACATGACAGTGTTGAAGGAAATTTTCTTTAAAGCACCGAGTGTGTACCTTCCTCACTCACTCTTCCAAGAAGAGACAGTAAAGAACGTATACTATCACGAAGGCCGCATAATCACCATAAAGTTGCTCAAATCTGGACGATCAACGTATGATTTTTAGCCCAGTTCAGCGTTTTACTAGTTTTCCAAAGAATTTAGTAGATAATAACTTTCCTGGTCGAGGAGGGGATATTTTTACAAACAGACAACCCTACCGTGGATATTTTTCAATGCAGAATCTGAGTCCTAGACCAGAATACTTTTAGACAAATCTTTCAAACCCCCTCTGAGATGTGTAAATTGTGTTCAATGCATGAATTTTGAAAGACTTCTTTTTGAATCGATTGTCCTTTTACTCCACGGAATACAGATACTATGATAAAACTATAACTTGGAGGTGGAATGAAACTAACATGTTCAAAAAGTTTCAGTTTGAAGGGTCCACGAGTATGTAATGCACACCACTCACCCGTATAAGATATGAACTTGTGTAAGTATGCATACATAATGTGCTGAACTTGTGAAATAACAACCTGGAAATTGCTAAGGAATCCACTAATTACAACCGTAAAAGGGAAGAATAAATGACTGAGACTACCAAATTCACTTTAATAGTCCATTGCCACAGATTTCCTTTGACTGAAAAGTCAACTTCATCTCAACAATATATCAAAGAAGCGTACCAGTTAAGCACCTGTTAATCTTAAAACTTTCGAACCCATAGATGTCCAGCACTCCAATCAGAGTTTTCGCTGTTGGGTCTTGGCCAATTGAAAAGTTTATCTTGCTCACTAGCCTATTTAAACCAAAATGGAGTTCCATGTAGTTAGAATAGACACTGTAATCTTCCATATCAGGGGATGGATTGAGATCAATAACGAGGAAAGTGTTCATGAAATCTAGATAATGTAGAATAAACTTACCAGTCAAATAACCTAGAGTACACAACTTTAGCCAAAGTATCTCTCGTGGTCAGGGCAGATTCTGGATCAAGGTTCTTTATAATGTTTTCATCACGAGTAACGATGACACGTTTGCACAGAGACTCCTCTAGCGCCTTAGCATCACACCTAAGAAAAGGTTTACAACAGATTTTACTTCTGAAACATGGGAGCGTATGAAAAGAGAGACAAAACATGTTACGCAAAGTCAACACTTAGATGAAATAAATTGACAATGCCGTTCTTACATAAAAAGGTCAGCTGCAGTTCTTAGATGGAACATTGATTTGTCATCCTTCGGCTGTGACGAATCTGCCTCCTTGCCTTTGGCAAATTCAACGTTTCCTAAATGAAGAACAGCAGCAACCACGCGAAATATTCCATCCTAATGAAAGGCATGAAGAGTTGCAGATATTTAGAAAATACTTGGAAAATGAAGCATGTTACACATAGAAAATTCATTACAACAACCTGTTCTTCAGAACTTATTCCAACAATGTCCATTGCTCGCCTTAAATCCAGGTATTCCTTGGCATCGTCAATAGCATCCAGTCGAATGCAGTTTGACTGGTTAAGGTAGTGGAAGGTTTTTGGATCTCCAACTTTGTACCTTTGAATATCCTGAAAACACAAATAGGGTCACAGAAAGGATTGATTTTGTTTCCTCACAGACAAACAAGTCAAAAATAAACATCAGTACATTATAATATCATTGTTAGTAAAAGACACTTCCCTTGCTAACAATATTGAGAAGATTGTAGCTGAATGTAGGGGGTAAACAGCCGTATTAAAATCACATTTATAATTCCAGCACACAACACATGTTAATGTCTGCTGGACCAGCCTATACTTTTTACCTCTTGTGGTGCAGCACAAAGCATGTAGAAACAGTGGTAATTTCTCTCAGGATCGGAAACCTGGCAAACACGAGATGTTTCGAGCAAGTAAGTTCTGACAGCGGCACCAGATATCTTTCCATTCTTGTCAAACTGAATCTCCACAAATTTACCAAAGCGACTGAAAGATTTACAGCATATGTAAGAGATCATCATTAAACCAAGGGTTGATTCCATATTAGGTTAATTCCAAAATCAAGTACAGAAAAAAAGGAACATAAAATATATCCAATTTGCAAAATTTCCAGATATATGGCCGGAGAGAAATATAATGTTTGAACCTTGAATTATTGTTTCTGACGGTCTTCGCGTTACCAAATGCTTCCAAGACTGGATTGGACTACAAAACAGAGATCCAGTCACATTTAGAATGACTACTTCCAGAAAACCAATTCATTTGGAAAGTATAATACAATAGTTTTGTTACCTCTAGAACTTGTTGTTCAACTGTCCTCCCATCAGTATCAGCTCTGCCTCCCATGTAAGCAAGATAACGCATGAGCAACTTTGTCGTCTCCGTCTTACCAGCCCCACTTTCACCACTGACCAATACCGATTGACTTATTCCCTCTCTAATCATTACCCTGCATCCACAAAAAGGAGCTAGTGATTAGTCACAAGAAGGGGCACAACTTCAAGAAATCAGGCCACCATGAGCATTCACTTAGGCACCTGTATGCAGCATCTGCAATTGCAAAAGGGTGTGGACTTAGCTCCCCAAAATCAGCCCCCTTATATTGAGACATCATATGGCCATCAAACAAATGAGGTAGTCTTTGGAATGGATTGACTGCAATCAATATACTGCCTGTGTATGTCTGACACAAAGTGGGTACATAAGAACGATAACATGACAAGTAATAATGCTTCGATATTCAAACTTCATATATCTATCAAATACTTTCTGGAACTCATTATGCATATAATCGATGCAACTTATTCTTGACCAACTCACATATATTTCATTCATGTCATATCTTGATCTTAAATTCTGAAGGACTCCAGGTTCATGCAAATAGGCAAGCTTCGTCATATCGTCAACACCACAAGATGGGGCTTCTGTGTCTTTAGGATGAACACTAGAAGCCTTGACGGAAACCTTCATTTAATATAAGAAAAAAAAAGATTCAAATGAGTACCATTAGAATTTCGAGATCTACATATTTGAGATGGATAACTTCAGTAAGCAACTAGGAACAAAAGCTGACAATCAAAAAGTAAGATTTTTATCAATCATGATAAAAAAGTAAATAACCACTCGAAATCACAACGTTTCACAACAGAGTGTATCGAATACAACACAACTAAACAGCATGTCAAAGCATGTACTCACAGTCTTCCCTGAAGTGCACAAGACTTTAATATCATCACCATTGACCTCCACGATTTCTCCATCGATCCAAGCCTCAATGGCATCCTCCAACCAAACCTGAGCACCAACCACAGGATGTGATATAGTAGCCTGCAATGAAATAAACTGAAGTCAGTTATACTATCATTCATTCCATGGACGTTTTGCAACCAGGAAATAGCTAACAGTTTGGCATCTATGTCTGACATAAATATCCTCTACACTTCTCTTTTAACTAATTGATTTTCCCCTCACTGATAGAAGGAACATATTCTCCATGTGATGGAAAATAAACGCAGCTGAATTCAGCAACAATCAAATGAGAACTTCTATATCCTTTTAAATAAATCAGACAAATTAAGGCTTGTTTAGTATCAGCTCTTGAAACTATTGTAATAAATCTATTTGAAATAACAAAAGTAAGATACAGATGGAGGATATCATTAGCAACAGCTTGTGCAAGGCATGATGAGCTAACATGTCTCAGATCATGATTTGAGGAGCAACCACAAAGTGAACTCAACTAATAAGCTAATGAGTGCCGTAGAGAACTCCATAAGGATTTATTTAAAATTTGTTTCAGGTTTCACCGTATTCAGTATCCACGGGCGAACATTGAGTTACAATGTAGAAATTGTTGAAGTTGAATTTTCATCCTAACACCACTCAATCCAATTTTTAGTTGGCATTAGGGCATCCATTGATACAAACTTAAAAGTAGGTTTGTATCATGTCACATCGGGTTTGTGTCAGGTCACGTTGGAATTGCGTCATGTTATCACACCATTCTCATATTACTCATTTCACAAACCTTTCACCCACATTAAAACAAACTATCCAATATCCATACAACCCAATACAACAGCGATAATTTAATTTTTAAATAGTTAGAAAGCCCACCCTAATTCATTTAAAAAACTCTTGCAAACAATATATGACGTGTGTATAAATATAAAGTGCCGAAAAAAAATTCTATAAACAATAGAATAAAGTCTCGTTATACAATCGACGGTGCTTCTAAATCATCAGCGCCGTAAAAAAGTCTTTCCTTAAACCTCTTAAAAGAGCAAAAACAGTCTGCCCCATTGAAAATAAACTATTTGAAGTCTGACACAAAGCTTCAATGGGATGCCCTTAGGCTCTGTTCCTGAGTTTGGAGGGGAGGGAAAGGGAAGGAAAGGAAAGGGAAGGGAATGAGAGGAATGGGTGTTCCCGAGTTTAGGAAGGATTTGGAGGGATAAGAGAAGAAAATAAAAAAATTGACTAAAATACCCTTACATAATATTTTGTATATAAACAATCTTTTAATGAAGGGCAAAATGGTAATTTTGCCCTTCTACATCCCTTCCCCTCCAAATCCATCCAATTTGGGCGAACAAGAAATGGGGGTTTTAAGCCAGCCCCTCCCCCTCCAAATCCCTCCTAAAAAAACTCAGGAACAGTCTATTTTTAATTTTTCACATCCCTTCCCTTCCCCTCCTAAATCTGACTCAGGAACATTACCTTAGTGTCTTGTGGTCAATTGGTCATTACGGAATATCAAACAACTTTTGCTTTTCACTTTTCAGGAGTCTACCACTACCAACTGACATATTAACATCAAGAAAGAAACGCCTATAACAATTTACCACTTGTTTGCTTCTGATCTCAATTTTCAGATTTCAGACGAATTAAGATCATAACCCAACCTAACTTATGAATGCACCCCAACATCCACATAAAACACTGATAATCCACAGATAATAAGATAACAACTAGAGATTTCCATACTCTAATATCATTGAAATTTATTAATAAAAAAGAAGAAGCAAATTTATCGCCTTTATATCCAAAGAGGCAAACTCGTCGCCCAGACGCAGGTCTCATTCAGATCAAAATCATATCACAACTTAGAGATCAGTCAACTGACCCAGTCAGCGCATCAAAGATCCATCAAAACACGGAATCAAAAATCATCCGCCAAAATCATCAACTAATCCCACAATCCAAACACCCCGCAAAACTCACAAACCACACAGCATTACCATTTCCTGAGGGCTTGATCACAGACGGCACTCCAGCGGCTTCGCGATCCGCGGGCGCTCAATTCTCCAGCTACAAAGCCAAGCTGCAGACGCCTCCCCGCATCCACCGCTTCCCGGTTCACGTGTGAAAGCAACCAGTACACCGATTCAAAACACTAGCAAACGCAGCAGCGACTTCTCTGTCCAGTTTCAACGCAGCCGTTGACCTTGCTGAGCTCGTCAGCGAGCGGCGGCGGCGATCGTTGAGCGAATCGCCGGCGCGGTGGGTTGCTAGATTCAAGGCCTGTTCTAATTCCTCTCTCTTGCAGATAATTAATTTCACAAAAATGTCAAAATAAAACGGAAAATCTTCAACTCCCTTTCCATTTGTAATAAATAATATATTTTTTTCTTTGTTGGTCTTATTTAATTAATCCTATTATT
This sequence comes from Kalanchoe fedtschenkoi, assembly GCA_002312845.1. Lineage (NCBI taxonomy): Eukaryota > Viridiplantae > Streptophyta > Magnoliopsida > Saxifragales > Crassulaceae > Kalanchoe > Kalanchoe fedtschenkoi. The sequence goes on from NQLW01000012.1 coordinate 750,645, forward strand.
ATCGGTAATTACATTATGAATTAGAGAAAATCTCAGATTTAAGTGGCTTAATTAAGGTTTATTGCAAAAAGGTGACTGTTGTTTATGAACATTACAGGAAAAAGGCTTGACAAGTGGGGTCTGACCCAGTCAGCAAAGGTTTGTTTGGGCGTTGATCCAAATCAAATCCGAAGAGGCGGTATAAATAAATGGATCATTTTATAATTTAAAAAATGTGAAATTCAGTCAATCTTTTAAGACATTTATTGTAATAAAAAAAGTTTATTTGATGGTCTTCTTTGGCTAGTTTGAAGAAGTTTACGGCAAGTATTTTTAGAGGAATATCTTTACATAAATAATATTTTTATTGTGTATTGTAAATCTTAAAATTGTGTATTAATTATAAGGTTAAATTACAAGTATATTATCTGTATTTTCATCTTATTTCAAATCAGATATCATATTTTATAAATTTTCAATTCAAGTACTCCAAAACTAATATTGAAACAAAAAATACTATAATTTATGAGATTAAGTACATCAACACTAAAAATAAGATAGACACTTAATCAGATGAATTATAGTGTTTTTAATTTAAAATTAGTATTGGAGTACTTGAATGAAAAATTTACAAAATACGGTAGCTGATTTGAAATTTGATGAAAGTACAAGTAATATATTTATAATTTATCCTAATTATATTTATATTCAAAATTTTGAATATTATTAAATTTTTAGCATCTTGTATCTTCAGTTACATTTTAGTTTATGCAATATGAATTCATATATTAATTTATTTTCATATTTAAGTAGATCACCCGTAAATCATAAATTTTAGTATTTTTGGGAGTAACTGTAACTATAGATTAATATGGAAAATATAATGATACTTAGCAAGGCACCATTTTTGATATAAAACAATATAATAATCAAAATAGAGAATCATCATATAAGATCATAATACAATAATTTAATTTTTATAAAATACATTAATCAATTAATATTTTTTATTATTAAACTAGTTTCCATCAGTTATCCATTCAAAAGAAATCATTCTTATAATTAGTTCAATTTAATTAATTAATTTAGTACAAACAAAATAAATAGTATAGAATAATATTAATACAAGTGAATGTGAAATAGGAGACAAAGTAAGAATTTTTTATAATAAGAGAAATGATTAGGATTCGAGACAGTCATGCCAGAAAAATGCAAGATAAATTAAGATGATTTTGGATCAGAACCATATGGTTTTGAATGCAATATCAATCAGGTATTTATAAATATGCATTGAAAATATAAATATTACTATTAATTAACTGTTTTGCACATATCGTGCAGATAAATAATATTAAATATCAAACCTACATCGTTTTATTTGGCGGTTGAATGGCTTGACTGCACGGGATTTTATTCTTAAGAGAAATGTACATTTGAGTTGTGTGGAGAACTGGAGATACATAAAGTATATTGTGTGTATATGGTAGAAAAAATACTTATTTTTGAAATATATTCAATATATTAAAACTATATATTCTCTGTGTCCTCTTTTACATGCACCTTTATCGAATTTTTTTGTCCACTTTTACTGTTATTTAATATTTTTTAATGCGTATTTAATATTTACAACTAATTTAAAAAGTCAAACATTAATGATTTTATTATCATAATTAATAAAAAATAATTCTGCATTTAATAGTCCATCAATTCTATCTTTTACACAAAATTTTAAAAAATACATTAAATTTTTTCCTATTAAATCCGTTCAACCACTAGCATTAAATATCACTTTAATCTATTTAATTTAACCTTAAGCCACATATTTATCAGGACGTATGGAGTACATCATATTATTTAACCACTTCAAATAATAGAATGTGAGATTATGAATTCTTATTCTAAAGAGCAAAACCAGCCTAGGGCAACAAAAACCAGATGGTTTTAAATGAATAAAATAAAGTGGTTGTATATAGTAACAACCAATCCAATATTCACATATGTCAACTAAAATATAAATAAAATAATTAATTAATAAAAACTACATGTACATGTGATAAATCAAGATTAATTAATAATAATTAAAACTTTATAGATTTTGCTTGAGATGTTTTTTACTTTGCTATTACCATATCGGAATCCTAATATTACAAAATTTTCAGATTGAAATTTCCCATTCGAAATTCCAATTTCACAATTGCACTTAATAAATAGAGTAATGAACTTGATAGTAAGCCAAAATTGTGAAGACTTAGGGTGTGTTTGGTTTAGGGAAAATTTGGTGGAAAGGAATAATATTTAATTTTTTCTTGTTTGATTAGAGGTGAAAAATGATGGGGAAATACTAAAATATTTTTTATTTTAAACAAATTTTCTTTCGATTTTTCATCTACTTTTTCTACAAACTTTCTTTCTCATTTTTCGCCGCAGTCCTTTTTTATTAGGTAATTTTTATTTCTTGTAGAGTTTGATTTGAAGCTGTTGATGATTTTTTTAAAACTTTTGTTTATAATAGGTACAATAATCATAAAGAAAATACACACGCATCTTACCACCAGCATGGGACTTCGAACCCAAAACCTTGAGTATGACAGATAAGACCACTTGCCGTTTATATTTACATCAAATATTGACATTGCCACAATTTATTGTGTTAATCATTTCCAAGTAGATCATGGAAAAATCAAATATCGGAATTAAGTTATCTCCTGACTTTTGAACATCCCTCAGTGTTTGATCCACATTAATTTCTCTCTACATCTTTTCTCCTCTGGTATTAAATTATTTAATATGTACTCCACATTGAATCAATGCTATAAAAATATCTGTTTAAATCTATTTGTTTTTTTATTAATTTCTAGAAGGTCAGTTACCAATTAACTAAACTTTGTCAAAATAACTGCTCAGAGTTCTATTTTATCTTATTTTATTAACATATAATTATATATATATATATTTATTATCAAATATCATATATCAAAAATTCACAAAAAAACATGTACTACCACATTTTAATATTTAGCATGCATTATTATCCAATTTGCAAGTCCAATGGAAGTTTCAACTTTGGCTACTGTGTATTTAACCAATTCACAATTCCACCCCCAAAATTTTTAAGTAATTACTAATTACCCTTAAAATCATTATGTAATGATTTACAATATTTTCAATTGATCATTTGAGTTATGCAACAATAAGTTACATTTAAAAGTTTATAATTACTTAATTTTGGGGTAAAATCATAAAATAGTTAATTACATAATAACTTAAAATTGAACTTTCCTTGAAATTGCAAATTTTGATAGCAATGCTAGTTATCATACATGCCACCGTTTTGCAATTTTCTGTAATAAAATACTCCATTGAACACACTCAAATCGTGAAATATAACAACACAAAAATCAACTAACAATTTTCATCAAAATTCTCACCAAATAATCTATTATAGAATTTGTTTTTTAAAAGGGATCGATAGTGGTTCCCCACTTCCCCCTTGGTGGTCAGTCGCCGCGCACACCCCCTCCACTTTGATAGTGTACGCTCATACTCTATGCGGACCAGCTCACGCGCACCTCCAGCGTATCTAAGCGTAAATGCGATACCAACAGGGAACCCAAGACATTGGGATTGTTAGACAACACCCAAGATCACTAGGTCAACACCTTGTTGGTATCTATCATAGAAATTCTTCATAAATATATATTGAAGATCAAATGATAAATTATGAAGTAAATGCAAGGTCATTGGTGGAAACAAGGACAATTTTAGGTTTTTCTTTTGTTTAGGAAAAATGACAAGAAATGAATTTACGGAGAAGTAGAAGAAAGTTAAATAAAAAGTAGAAGAAAAGTCATATGAAATCAACGAGTATGTTCATTTTTTTATATATAATTTTCCAACCATTATCAAATAACAAAAAATAAATGAAATTTATGAAAAACTCAATTTCTCCCATAGTTTCATTACCTTCTATTTTGACTGAATCAAAATGGGTCCTTAGAAAATAAGTAGAAAGCCCCCCATGAGTTTTCTTATACTGTATTGAATCATATATACTGCGACATTTTTTGAATAATAATTTATTGAATTTAATATACAAAAAATAGGAGTTACTTGTAATTATTATAATAATAAAATTTGGAACATTGTTGTAATGATTGGATGATAATGGAATACGCACGATTGAACCGCGTTGTTTGGTGAGATGCCACCCTGTGTTTTCCAAACAGACGTGCTCACGGCAACGATCGCTCCAAATCACTTCCGAAACGATCTGGACCGTTGATTAAATTATTAGGAGACCGTTGAAATGAGATAGGCCTCTGGCCGAGCTGTGGCATGGACACCGCCGCGACGCACGGGGGGAGAAGTCAGCCCACAGCGGCCCATATGAAGGCCCAATAAGTAAGCAATGACTCAGGCCCGAATGCAGCCCATCTCCCCACCAGCTACGTAACTACGTAAGTCGTAACTTCTATGAAGGAAGACGAAAGTCTTCTACAAGGACAGAATAAAAATCTCACGAATGTGAATCAAGGTGCCAAACATTTTTTTTATTATTTGTAACGTGCATGTTAAAAAATTAAAATGATAAATATTTATTAATGATGGTGAAAGTTTATAACAATGTACACTTGACGGATCGAAATGTCGCATAATGTATATTCATTGATGGCATCAATAATTTATGTAGTCAAACTTTTTCTTATTATTATTTATGTAAGAAGATGAAAAGTTGAGAGGGTTTTCTTTCAACAACTTATAATAGTGAGACTTCATAAACTATTATTATGAGCCTTATATTATTATGAGCCTCTAACAGTGAGACTTCATAAACTATTCTCATGTCTTCGAAGGGGAGCGGTCAAAGAAAGCGGTGGGGAACGGGGGCTTTGGTGGGGGTTAGAATATCTGATTTGAATTATGTTAGATGTTCATAGCAGTAGAAAATGTATAGTACAACATTTGAGAAAAGATTTTGATAAATGGAGTTCCCAATTCAATGCTCTCATTTGCTATGTGATTTGGGTAAAAGCTAGTCATACTTAGTTATTTGATTATGAGAAAATAAGTTTATGTTTCTAAGTCTGTGTGTTACTCTTGGTGATTACGAGAACAAGTTGTCAGTATGTTTGAACTAACAACTACACAGAATAAACACATCGACATAGAGATATATGCATCATTCTCATAATCAAACACTTAAACTGTGAACATATTTAACTCAAGGCACATAATAAATTCAACCATAAACTTAGTTTCTCTTATAAATTGCACTCTATATTGTCCATCATCATGAACCTCTAAAATGTCTGAAATTTGATAAACTATACCATGTCTTGTAGAGGGAGAGGCGAGGGGAAGCGGTGAAGGGAACGGCCTTGGGGCTTGGCCACGCCTCGACACCTTTGGGGTTGACCCTTGGTATCTCAGGGACTTGACTTCGGTACCTCAAGAGCCTCAAGCCTAACCTTGGCCTCCTTGTAATCTCGGAAAATGGGCCTCAGTCAAAATCACATTTTTCAAAGTAGTCGAAAAATGGATGGAAGCTGACCAATATCCATCTTCTTCAACTAACCAGTCTGATACACCAGCAAAAAAAAAAGAAGATCCATATGAAAATTATATGCTTTTACTCAAGACAACATCTCTTTCATTCAAACCATTTCTCGTAATGAGGTTACAGTTCGAGTCATGAATCGCAAACAACTCACTCATTTCCAAACAGTTCTTTTACTACATTATATTAACCATCCTCGTCAATATTTTTAACTTCATCTTCATCTTTTCACTTCATTACTTTCTCCATCCAACATAAACAAATCGTCCTTATCATACTTATCAAAAATCTCCATCAAGTAATCTCCAGTGTCCCCATAATTGCACTGTGAAAGTTTAACTTTGTGCGTTGTTAATACTAAATTAAACCATATAACAAGGCGATTTAGTTAGTATAAATTTGGAACACATAGCAAGATTCTCAACCCACAAAAAGCAAGTAACTATTAGAGTACTCCCTCTGTCCTCTTTTACATATCACTTAACCGAATTTTTTTGTCCACTTTTACTTGTCGCTTAACAATTTTCAATGCGTATTTAATGTCAACAACTACATTAAAATATCAAACATTAATTACTTTATTATCATATTCAATAAAAATTACATTTTCCACCAGTAATCATCTACCAATTTTAATTTTTGCACGAAATTTTTTATAAAAACATCAACCACCCATTCATTAAATTTGTTCAACCGCTAGCATTAACTTCACCTTAATCTACTCAAATTAACCTTAAACGACATGTAATAGAGGACGGAGGGAGTAATTCTGTATTTCACTAAACATGTCATCCACACCATACCCACATAACAAACTTAAGTCACTTATTTGTGTGAACTATCTGGAGATACCAACGTAGCAAACACAATACGTATACCGATTACCAATAATTTGATTTGATTTTTTATTAAAACCGAATCAAACCAAATTGTTACACACATAATTAGTAACAACAATGGATACATCTTGCATTTTACAAATTATCACTAACAACAATTTTTCCTATTTTGTAAAACGCTGTTAGTGATAACAGTTTGACTCTTATTATCGCAACTGAAAACAACATTATGGCACTGTGTCGGACACATCAGCAGCCTGACATAGTTTCATATGATTAATGTACAAATCATTTTTACTAAGGGCATTTCAATTGAGTTTTGTTTTTTTGAAGAAGCTTCGTGTAAGCTTACATGATATGATATGTTTGTGTTGATGTGAGAGGTGGTTTGTAATTTTCTAATATAAAGCATCTTCGTCTGCATGAAACAGTTTGAAAAAATAAAACGTGGTAAAAATCAGATTATTTATCATGTTTGGAAGGATGAAACATCAAATGTGATAAAAAATATGATTTTTCTATCACGTTGGAAGGTTTGTTTCGGTGTGAATAAAATATTTGTGAAAATAAGTTTTATGAGAATGATGATGTGGATAGACATGAATGATGTTGACAAATGAGAATAACAAGTAAGACAAATAAAATGATTGTTGACATTTTTCATTCCTGTTTTTATTATTCACTACAAATAAAATGACAATAGTATTTGTAAAGAGAGAGTGTTGCACGCCATCGATGCACCCATGATGCCATACTAAATTCTTAATCCCAATATAAAGCACTATTATGTTAATAATTTTTCTGTCAGACAAAAATTAAGTGTATGTTTGTTGGTATATTTTATTATTTATACGTGTAATATTAATATTTATATAAATAATATCATATATTTAGGAAGTATTTAATACGAATTTTTAAAGATAAAATTTCTTCTTATATTATTAATACATATTCATATTCTGAATCAAACAAATCATAATTTTATAATTAATATTATCTATTTCTAATACATTCTCAATCAAACAAACCATCATTTTATAATTAATATTATCTATTTCTAATATATGTTATGAAATTAGGGCTAAAAAGGACAAACATTATGAAAAAGACAAGCGAAAAAGGAAGAGTGTGCACGAGGCCCAATTTCTGACAAAACTTGTTCACAGCGTTTATTTCACGTGTCTCGATGCTGCCAATGGCTTCTGCAGACATTCCCATGTCACTGTCCTTTTTTTTATTTTATTCTTTTTATCTCAAATCTGAAAATCTCCTTTATTTTTTCTTTTATTTAATGAAAATCTCCTATTAATTTTTTTTTTCGATCATTCTAAAATGAAATTTCAATCAAAATAGTTCCTCAAGAATATCTACACAGAAAAATAGATATTACATTATCTAAATAAAAAATAAATAAAAATATTTCATATAATATAATGAAATATAGTAAACCCCTTGTTTTCTTTTACATATCAATTAATCAAAATTTTTTTATCAACATTTACTTGTCATTTAATAACACTTTTCAATGCGTATTTAATATCTATAATTACGTCAAAATGTCAAACATTAATGATTTTATTATCATAATTAATGAAAAATAATCCTACATCCATAGATTCTACCTTTTTTACACAATTTTAAGAATATATATTAAATTTTTACCTATTAAATTCACTCAAATGCTAATATTAAATATTATTTTAATTTATTCAATTTAATCTTAAACAACATGTACATCAGGACGGAATGATTAAATATCTCGGAGGAGCTGATGGTTTGTACGGGTGGAAGATGATATTATTTAAGAGACATGAACAGTGGTTTGTGTCAAAAGTTGAAGCATGGGAAGGCGAGAAGGCAAGACAAGAGACACCAACGTCTAATTTGTCTGTTTTTTTCTTTTTTTCATTCTCGGGAATCTCTGCAGATTCCCAGCATGCTCGACGACCCTGCTTTCCCGCCAATTCACAATTTCTTTTACATTTTGAGAAATCCCATGGTTTATTTTTTGGACAAACCGTCTCCATTTCGAGTTTGATTTTTATTTATCCTTTTAGGGTGTGTTTGGTTTAGAAAAAATTTGATAGAAAGGCAAATTTAGAGAAAAATGAGAAGGAATTTCTTATTTGATTTAATGAAAGTAAGGAAGGAAAAATTAGTTGACAAATTAAATGAATAATTTTAGCAAAATAAAAATTATTTTACTAAGTTTCTATGAATTTTTACCCACAATCAAACAAAGGAAGATATAATTAATTTCACGAGAATTTTTCAACTAATTTTTCATTCCTTACTTTCTCTGACCAAAGACGGAATTCCTTCCCATTTCCTTCAAAATTTTCTTTCTACCAAATTTTTCATAAACCAAACACACCCTTAAGTTGTCTTTGGTTTTAAAAAAATTGGTGGAAAAGAAATTTTGATGAAAAGTAAATTCTCTTAAGTTGTGTTTGGTTTTGGGAAAAAAAATTTGGTGGAAAATAAGAAAGAAAATTTGTAAGAAAATGAGAAGAAAGGTTTGTAGGAAAATTAGATGAAAAATAGGAAAAAAATTGTTTAACATAAAAAAGGTTTTAACATTTTCTTACCATTTTTAACTTCTAACCAAACAAGAGAAGATAAGATGGATTCAATGAGAGAATCCATTTTCCATTAAATTTTCCTTTCCACTAATTTTTTCTAAACCAAACACAACCTTATGGATTCATTATTTTTTCTTTTTTTGGTTAGAGAAGAAAACTAGTGAAAAATGCTATAATCTTTATTTTAAATAAATTTTATTTTATAATTTGTTTTTAATTTTTTCAAAAACTTTCATTCTCACTTTAACAAAACCTTAAAGTCCACCCACAGTGGAAGTTCTTCCTCAAATTCTATAAAGCTCAGAAGAGATTGGATTCTATTAAAAAAACACTATCTCCATATCAGGACCACTTTTAAAATTTTCCCCTGTTAAAAATACACGTAATTCTATGAGCCAATGGGGAGACTGGAGGCTGGTTTGGCTTGGAATATGAATGGCGTAAAGCATTCGGATTTTTCCGTTGATAGAATGACTTGTAATAAATGTTCTCTGCTGTACAATTTAATCTCAATAAATACTAACAACAAAGGGTGAGAATAAATAAAATAAGCATTGACATTCCAATGTTTGTTACTGCCCCAACTCTTCAGCATCCAATGCTGACAAAACCGTACGTCAAAATTGTGTTGGATATCAATAAGATGTTGGTTCAATAGTTTGAAATATTGTCCAACAATTTTAGATTATGAGTTCGATTCTAGAGGGGGTTGGGACCCCTAGCTATCAAAAGAAATTGTGTTGAATAGTTTTATGTTTATAGATGAAGCCAGATGACTCAAATGCTAGTTTCATTTTTGTTTTTTGAAAGAAAGTAGGGATTTGATTGTTGATTAAATAACTAATCTTATTCATACTAATCTTGTAGTTGTAGATGAAGCCAGATGACTCAATATATATTTTTCAAATATTAACTATTAAATATATTATTAATAAATATAACACCGTCTATCCATCCGATTAATCTCCACCTAGGTGACAAGTCGCTGGGTGTTAGGCTTACCGCCTAATCACCTAGCACTTTTTACAACAATGCTTATCTTAATTAAGGTCAAGATATTGGCACTAGTGAAAATAATTTACAAATTCAAGGGAGAATATTAAAAAATCAAGAATTCCTTACTCAACCTACCCAAGCTAAATTCTAGAAACGTTGGGGACTACATAGTTTTTAATGTCCCTTCTAGAAATTTAGTTTGTGAGTGGCAATGTTCTTCAATAGAATTTTTGTTTGTGAACCACAATGTTCAAACACTTGTTAGAATCAAATAGTTTGTGAGCTTCTTCAAAATTTTGGTAGTTGAGAGCATCAAATTTTTAATTCACCGGGGTTGCATTTATGTCCTTAAAGTAGTTCACTAATGTTCTAGAATCTTTATGGTTTTTAAAATCAAAATTTGTAAAAGGCAATAAAATTTATTAACTTGATATGTCTCTCACAACGATTTGCTAAACTTATCGGGTGAGTTTTGACTTTCAGCTTTTGAGAACACCCTTTGATTTTACGCTTCCCCAATCTTCATTGATGTGTAGATATCTGAAGAATTAGACTCACCAAAAAAAAATTTTACAATTCAGAAGTTAAAGAAGAATTTAGTTTTAATGTAAACTCAAGACATCATACAAAATAATTATTTATTTTGGATATTACCATTTACTTAGAATGAGTGTGTGCGTTCTTGGATCAAAATCAGGCTCGTGGTACTTCTGTCGCTGGTTCTGATGGTCCCTAGCAGAGAGCATTGTGAACACTTGTTCTTTCGGATTTTGTTAATACCTCTAGTCAATAGGATTCGCCGACCAATTTGAAGTGCATCAGAAAGCACTTCGATGCACTTTTTTTTTAAAAAAAAAAATGTCTCAACTAGAATTTTTTTATCTGTCAGATAAACATAGAATGTAATAACTCATCATGTCAACGAATAAAGCAAGTCATTTAACGGTGGAGAAATTAGATTGTAAATTCATAAAAATATTGAAATATATCACCTCAGGTCTTTTTATGCCATTTTACCTTCACATCGGGTGGGATTTTGGAAACTCTAATCCACGACCCGTTTTAATAGAGGTGCATGAGCTTGCACACCTAATGATTACAAATCGACGAATCAAATCTAAAAATGGAATACAAAAAATTAGCCCTACTTACAACTTTTAAAATTGCATTTTTTAAGCGTAAATGAATGTACTTACGAGCTCATCGCAACGAGTTTATCAAACCTGCGGTCATCAAACATTTGACCAATATTATGGTCATATTGAGACCCGATATCTCTATCATCCGATGGATCCTATCTGGAATTCACAATCTCATCGCCGCATCGAGAACTGTAAGTGATTATTAATATAGTTGGTTCCACACTCAAAATTAATTAACAATGAGTGAGAAAGTCCAACTATACTTATAAGTTAAATTATACAAGCTAATGGACAATGTCCTTTATATGCACCAACACTTTCCTAACTGTTTGCGAGGTCGTAGACGGACGGAACCGTAATCTAACGACGGACAAAACCGTAATCTGACAGACGAACTCATAATTAAACCAATTGGAACCAATATCTCCCAAGTGGAACATCATGTGGACGTAATCAACATGTTAAACCGGTTTACCTATGTGTGCGATCAAAACCCACTCTAATACCATGTTAGTATAGTTAGTTCCACACTCAAAATAATCTTAAAGTAAGTAGGAAAACTCCAACTATACCAATAAGTTTAATTATATGAATCAATGGGCGATGTGGGACATTATTCCTTGCTTATATGCACTAAAAGTGAAGGAATAAGAGTGTGAGACTCCCGACTTGTTGAGGAAGAGCATTTGATGAATGTCCCGCATCGGCTAGTGAGGAGACAAGTCTAGGCTTTTGAGTCAGAGTGGAAATATAATTCAATATGGGCTGACCTGAAAATTCTCTACAAATTAGTTTTAGAGCCCATTGTTCGATATGAGACCAGTATGCGAGACGTGGAATGTGTGGAGGTCAATGATTGACACCCTGAGTATCAAGGATGTCGTCGAGCGACGAGAGTAGCTCGCAATTGCTCAAGTAAGCTGGTGGAGCCAAAGACCTGGGCCAACGAAGTATTGATCGAGGGGAGCATGTGACGCCAGCCAAAGACCTGTGCCAGCGAAGTATTGATAAAGGGGAAGCTGTGACATTTCTCCAAGTGAGGGGGAGATTGTTGAGAAAGAGCACTTGACAAATGTCTCACATCGGCTAATAAGGAGACAAACCTAGGCTTTTGAATCAGAGTAGAGATATAATCTAATATGGATCGGTCCGAAAATTTTCTACACGACTCAACTCCACTAATGACACACGTACTACAGAAGATGTAGAAGATGACACAAGTGGTTCTAATAGGAGCAAAGACTTCTGAAAAGCCAAAATGTGATTTGAAGATGAATAGGAGTCTGGCCTCCCGATCTCGACTTTCTTGTTAAACTGACATAATTACATTTTTCAACTTAGTGCTCATGGCATCAAATAACAGATATATCTTGCACCACAATCACCTATGACAAAAATCAAATCAAATACCAAATTATAAAATTAAAAACAATGGAGAAGTAAAAATGATATCTGCATTAAAGAAACAATTATTTGATCGACTTGATTTAGGGACTCAGATGTTATTTGAGTGGTGGCGGAAGTGGCGTTTGAGGTTATTTTATATTTATATGTGCATGCTTCGACAATGTAATATATGAGTGTATTATTATTGTCCATATAAATAATATTACATATTGAAGATGTATTTTTAATACGTGTTGTGATGGATAAATTTTATTTCATATATTATTAGTATTCAACATGGTATAATATTATAAATAATATTTTCTCGTTCCTAATATATGCTACCAAATGTGAGGGGGAAGTCATGATAATTCAAAACTTTTTTTCAATTTTTTCTTAGCAAATTCATTACTTTATTTATTTGGAATTTAACTAACTAGAAAACTTGAGAAATGAATTCAAAACATACAATTGCTCAATTGCTGTCCAATTAATTATTATTATTGATGGTTAATGGTATGTTTTGGACTTCTGTGAAGTATTGAAGTGCTAAGCAATTTTTAATATATATTTTATTTTACATTGAATATAATTGTGAGTGATCTCGTACGCATTAAGCCAAATTAGTCGTTAGGCCCGGCCTATCACTTGTCATTGAATCTAGTTTTCAGATTTATAACTTAACAGGAGTCAGTCAGACTTTTAATTGTTTGTGTGTGATGCTTCTTTATTTAACTAGGTAAATGAATATTTATTATAATTTTTTTTTAATTTGTGTGTTTGCTCGACGTTGATTATAAGCTTAATTAACATATGTTTTATTTAGTTAATGTCGTTGTAGATTGAGTATTTGATTTTTAAATTTACCATTTTATCAGATGTATTGAGTCTAGAGAGAGGAGGCAGACAAACTAATAGAGGTTTATTTGTTCATTTTATTTTTATTTTTATTTTTGCTTGTGTTTAGATGTCTTCAATAATTAAAAAACTTTAGTCCGGTAACGAAAAGTTAAAAAAAGAGAAAAAAGGTAAAAAATTAATTAAATTTCGGCAAGGAGCTATTGATAAATTTATTGTGTAAGAATCACAAGTTTCTTCAGAGAGTGAAAAGGTTAATACAACATTGGATGCTAATGAGACAACTGATGAGGGAAATATAATATTTAGTGGTGATAGACATTTTGTGGATGATCATAGTGATAATAATGATAAGGGAAAAAAAATCAAAAGGGGCCCTGAACTACCATTGCTTACCCAATTGCAATCAGAACTACCACGATTTCTAAAAATAGTACAATAGAAAAAAAATTGGACTGATTTTCTAAGATAAATTTCACCATTAAATTCCAAAACTAATGTTACTGTAAGATTTCGATTTGTGTGTGAAAATTACGTCATTTGGTTATCAAAAAAATCATTTTCTTTATGTGTGCAAAACAATATAATTTATTTTGATAACCAAACGACGTAATTTTTGCACACAAATCTAAGTCTAATAATAATATTAGTCTATGAATGTATTAATAAATTTTATTTTAGAAAATCAGTCTATTTTTTTTTCATCGCACTCTTTTTAAAAATCGTGGTAGTTCTGACCGCAATTAGGTAAATGATGTTAGTTCAGAGCCCCTTATGAGTTTTATCCCCTAATGATTATAATAGCAAAGATCACAATGGAGATAATATATTCAGACATTATATTGGTAGTATGGATAAAATTGAGGATTTGAATAATGATGATAATGACTCTTTAAATTCATATTGATATTTTTGACCCAAGAAGTTGAGATGCTTTTGATTCTAAAGTGATTGATGTTTAATGATAAAGGGTCCTAAAAGAGATAAATCTATACAAAAATGGTCTAAAAATATGTTTGGAAGGTGATTTGTATTAGATTTATATATTAAAATTTTAGATAATGGCAAAATCAAAGAGGTGAATTAGCTTGTCTATTCAAAAGAGCTTGATAAAATGTTTTGTTTTTGTGATCAAACATTTAAAAATGGGTATGTAAAAGGTAGATTAGTAAGTGAAGGTTATGAGGATGAGATTCATTTAGCGGTTCGACTTCAAAAACATGAATTTGGCATAGAAAATAAAAAAAATTGGGCTACTTGGTGTGAGTTGTGTTCTACATTAAATTGTAAATAAAATTAGTGATCTATGGCTAAAAAAAACTAAAAAAAGAAAAAGATCATTGAAAAAATATTTTGTTGAGAATAATCTTTATTGTGAAATTTCTTACAAAACATAATTTAGCATTTAGTGAGACTAAAGAATGATTGTGTGAAAATAATAATTGAATTTTTTTTAGATGTAATTGAATTGTTAGCTGAGTTTGATCTAATTATTTTAGAGTATGTTCGATGCATTATAAATGATGACATTCACATTCACTATTTTGATCATAAAATTTTAAAAAAGTTGATATTTTTACTTACTTACCCTATTAGATATGAAATTGTCAAAAAGGTAAGACAAGCAAATTATGTTTCTGTTATATTATATTGTACTCCTAATGTTAGTCATAAGATACAAATGTCTATGATATTGAAGTGTATTGATCCGTCTTGCAGTTCTGTTGTGAATGAGGAATTATTTTTGAGATTTATAAATATTAATGATACTATAGAGCAAAGACTTTTTAATATTTTATTATAGGAATTGAAGTATCCTGATCTTGATGTAGATAATGTGAGAGGGTAGTGATATGACAATGGATCCAATATGAAAGAAACACATCATAGAGTTCAAAAAGACTTTTAGATATTAATCATAGAGCATTGGAAAATTCATATGATAAACCATTGGTTGCTTCACAATCTCATGCAAATGCATTTAGAATTAATTACTCTTTGTATATAATTGATTAAGCTATTAGTTCACTTAATATGAGATTTGAGCAATATGAATATTATGAATAAACTTTTAGTTTTTTTTATTAACTTCTACAAAGTTAAATGCATTGGATGACATCTGTTTGAAGTCTTTTTGTGATGTTTTAATACACTTAAAAACAGTGATTATAAGGATGTTGATACTAATGGGTTGTATGTGGAATTAAAATTGTGTATGGATCTTTTGTCTTGGAAAAATATGCGTGCCATTCATTTTACAATTTTTGAAACATTTGAATTGTTTTCCTAATGCAATTATTGTTTATGAAATTACTCACTATTTTTGTGACGGTTGCATATGCAGAAAAAAGTTTTTTTTAATTAAAATTCTTGCAGTCTTATTTGCGATCTTCAATGTCACATGAGAGACTTATTGGATTGGCTCTACTAGCAATTGAAAATGACCACTTGGAGAAACTTGTGTAATGAGATTTGATTGAAGACTTTATTTCAAAAAAAAATCGAGAAGATTGTTATTATTCAAATAAGTTTTTTTGTATGACTTCCATGTTATTTTTTTTTTAAAAAATTGAATTATTTTATTTGTATTATTTTAGTTTTCAATATGTATTCAAAAGTCAGATACATGTCCTCTTTCATTTTTGTAATTGCCACGAAGCAGGTTTTTTGTTTCCTATTTAATAAAATAGAGTCCACCGTCCCTCTTTTTATAAAATTAATATTATTAATCAATAATTTAGATATCTTTTAGTTTTGCATCAGACATCCAAAATGTCAGAATCGCCTCTCCTAGTCGTGGGCTAGCTCTTGCGCTCATTCAACATATTATTGTTGAGTGTAATACCATCATGATTTATACCTAATACATGAGGACTGTCTGACAACATATCTTAATACCAAAAATAAATAGTGCTAAACCATTTATTTTTATATATTATGTCATACAAATATGTTATGCACATTTTTATTTGTAATACATCCTTATATGATGAATACACTTACTTTCAACTCGCGCACACCTTTAACCTTCACAGAGGTGATTAAGGACCACACTCTCCCTACTCACATCACCTCTTGCTAACAAAACAAGCTCACCATGTTGGCATTATGCATATTTTAATAAAGTTAGTTATGGAACATATTACTTATTTCCTCTGTTTGGATATACTAATCGTTTAAGATTAATTTGAGTGAATTAAAAATGCGTTTATAACAGTTGTTGACCAAATTTAATATGTAAGTTGTAATGTATTTTTTCTGTATTTCATTTAAAATGTAAAGTGAATTAATTTTTACTGATGTAAAATATTTTTTTATAACTTAAGATAATGAAGTAATTAATGTTTAACTTTTAAAAATAAATTTAGATGTTAAATAGACATTGCAATTGGTAGCTAATATAGTAAAAGTGGACAATAAATTTTATTAAGCAACAAGTAAAAGTAGATAAAGAGAGTATTAATAGCTAAATTTATTGTTAAATATGATTTTTTAGTAAAAATATTTATTTTATATTTATAATCACAATTTCATTTAAAAAATATTTATATTTTATTGGAAAAACACAAAAGCTAATTCGCACATGAAATATCATCAAACCAAAAAAAAATCAATTCCAACACGTAAAAGTTTTAAGAAAAACAAATACCAAAACAGATGATGGATATCTCGGTAGTCCCAAGTCAACCATCCAAAATAAGTAGATTTTCCATGTTAATCATTTTTGAGATATGATCATCTGTAAATTAAAATATAAATAATATCATAAGAAAAAAATGTTGATCACTTGCAAGATATATATTAATATTTACAAATCAAAACTATGGTATTTCAAACTTACTATTTGATTGCTTTATCATAGAAGATCTTATTCCTAGAAGAGACTATGATACTTATTCTAGTAGTAAAAAATCACTGACTTCTGATTGCCACGCTGACATTACATGTCATACTATTACTCACTTGGAATGCAACATCATGAATTCAACCTTCAACATTTCAAACCCACTCATTTCTGAAATTGAGTTGTTAATCATTTCTAGGTTCAATTTCTTTCTTGTGGTACTAAATTTATGATTTGATACAAGATTTTGTTCCATAGGGATTGTGTGGCCCTTAAACACTGTAAAAATTTTTTTTAATCACCTTTAAACCTTAGGGAAAAATTTAAAAGAGATCCTGAGCTATCACCGTTTATTCAATTACGGTCAGAACTACCGTGATTTCAAACAAAAGTGTGATGAAAAAAATTGGATTGATTTTCTAAAATAAAATTCACATACATTTCAAAACTAATATTATTATAAGACTTAAATTTGTGTGTGAAAATTACATCATTTGGTTATCAAAAGATGTCATTTTTTTATGTGCGCAAAACGATATAATTTATTTTGATAACCAAACGACGTAATTTTCACACAAAAATCTTAGTTTTATAATAATATTAGTTTAGCAATATAATGGTAAATTTTATTTTAAAAAATCAATCCAATTTTTATTTCATTATATATTTTTTTTAAAAAATCATGATAGTTCTAATTGCACTTAGATAAGTGATGATAGTTCAGACCCCTATTGGTTTTATCCCTAAAGTTTAATGGGAATTAATGATGCAGTCGAGAAAACCAAATGGAGAGCTTTCCGTATTTATTCGCATCGTCAGGGGTGTGACTGTAAATTGAGAGAAAAAGTAAACGTTAGACGCAGAAGAACGACGCTGTGGAGTTGAGCAATAACTCCGTTCCGTATTGCTCTGTATTTTTTCATCGTCAGCTCTGCTTTCATCGATTTCTGATTTAACTCTCTGCAGCACGCCTCTGCTTTCAAAGTCCTCCGTTTTCTCCACCATCTCTCTCTCACCTGGTTTCGAGCCGCTCGTCTTGTCGCCATTCCAACTCTGTCCTCCATTCTCTCAACTGGTAAAAAAAACCCACCTCATTTTGGTTCAAAATCCGGAGCTCAAATCCGCTCAAACAGAGCCCCGACGAGTTCAGAAAGCAGTTTTCAGCTGTGAAGAGGCTCTGGTGGTTGAAAGATTTCTCCTTTGCCGCATTCCTTGGCTGACTGTTGATGCTCTGTTTTGCGGAGCTGAAATGATGACTGGTGGTGGGAAGGAGAAGCTGGTGGTGGAGGTGATAGGGGCGCACAACCTCATGCCCAAAGACGGCGAGGGGTCTTCTTCTCCGTTCGTCGAGGTGGAGTTTGACAACCAGATTCTGCGCACGCAGGTCAAGTACAAGGACTTGAACCCCATCTGGAACGAGAAGCTGGTGTTCCACGTCAGCGACGTCGCTGACCTTCCGTATCGCACGATCGAAGTGAACGTGTTCAACGAGAGGAGGTCGAGCAACAGCCGGAACTTCCTCGGGAAAGTCAGGGTTTCCGGCTCTTCTGTCGTGAAGGAAGGCGAGGAGTCGCTTCAGCTCTACACGCTCGACAAAAGGAGCCTCTTTTCGCACGTCAGGGGTGAGATCAGCTTGAAGCTCTACCTGTCGACCAAGGAGGAGAACAAGCAGATCGTCAACGGCGGAAACAACGGCGGCGGCGGCTCTGTGTCTTCTAAGAAGAACAAGAAGACGCAGAACCAAAACGCTGCGTTTAGCGTCAACAAGCAGCAGAATCAGCAGCAGATGATGCAGGAGGTGAAGCCGAATCAGCAAGGCCAGCAGAACGCCAAGCAGAGCGAGCAGAGCGAGCAGAGCGGTGGCGACATGAAGCCGGTGGTGGTCACGACGGGTCACGGGCCAACCATCCCACTCAACCGCGGTGGATTCCCGGTGGTCGGCGCTGCTGGGACGAACCTATTCCCGAACGGGTCCGGTGAGTTCTCGCTCAAGGAGACCTATCCGCATCTGGGTGGAGGAGCGTTGAGCAGAGACAAAACCAGCTCCACTTACGACCTCGTCGAGCAAATGCAGTACTTGTATGTTAGGGTTGTGAAAGCCAGAGACTTTAACGTGTTCGGAGGTGAGTTGCTGGCGGAGGTGAAGCTCGGAAATTACAGAGGCGTGACGAACAGAGTGAGCTCCAGCAATGCTGAGTGGGATCAGGTGTTTGCGTTTTCCAAGGATTGTATCCAGTCGTCAATGGTGGAGGTGTTTGTCAAGGAGAAGGAGAAGGATGATTTCCTGGGGAGGATCTGCTTCGATTTGAACGAGGTCCCGAGGAGGGTGCCGCCGGATAGTCAGCTTGCGCCGCAGTGGTACCGGTTGGAGGATAAGAAGGGAGATAAGTCGAAGACGGGGGAGGTCATGGTGTCCATATGGATCGGGACTCAGGCCGACGAGGCCTTCGCCGAGGCCTGGCATTCGAAGGCCGCTAACGTGCATTTCGACGGGCTGTGCTCCATCAAGTCGAAGGTGTATTTGTCGCCTAAGCTGTGGTATCTGCGGGTTTCGGTGATTGAGGCGCAGGACGTGGTGGGCGTGAGCGATAAGGGCTCGGGGATCATGAGGTATCCGGAGCTCATGGCGAAGGTGCAAGTTGGAAACCAGGTGCTGAGGACTCGTATCGCGCCTCCTACAGCGAGCCGGAGCCTCTCGAACCCGATTTGGAACGAAGAATTGCTGTTCGTTGTGCCCGAGCCTTTCGAAGATTTCCTGCTGGTGTCCGTGGAGGACAGAGTTGGCCCGGGGAGAGACGAGGCTGTCGGGAGGTTGGGCGTGCCTGTGGCCGCTATCGAGCGGCGGCTGGACGACAAGCAGGTGACTTCAAGGTGGTTCAATCTCGATACTCACTTCAGCAACTCCAACGAGTCCAAGAGCGTGTCCAGGTTCGGGTCTCGGATTCACTTGCGCGCCACGCTTGACGGGGGTTACCACGTCCTCGACGAGGCGACTATGTACAGCAGCGACGTCAGGCCGACAGCGAAGCAGCTCTGGAAGCCTCACATCGGCGTGCTTGAAATGGGGATTTTAGGGGCCACCGGGCTGATGCCGGTGAAGATCAAGGAAGGCAAAGGTGGGTCGACCGATTGCTACTGCGTGGCCAAGTATGGCCAGAAATGGGTGAGGACTCGAACAGTGGTGGATAGCCTGTCTCCGAAATGGAACGAGCAGTATACTTGGGAGGTGTTCGATCCTTGCACCGTGATCACGATCGGCGTCTTTGACAACTCCCGGGTGGACAAGAGCGGGCTTGGCGTTCGAGACTCTCGGATCGGGAAGGTCAGGATCAGGCTTTCGACGCTCGAAACTGATCGAGTCTACACTCACTCCTACCCGCTGCTGATGCTTCATCCTTCCGGAGTTAAGAAAATGGGCGAGCTGCATCTGGCGGTCAGGTTCTCGTGCGCTAATGTCGCCAACATGCTGCATATCTACTCGCTCCCTCTGCTGCCCAAGATGCATTACGTGCAGCCGCTGACTGTGACCCAGCTGGAGAGCCTGAGGTACCAGGCCATGAACGTCGTGACGTCGAGGCTCAGCAGGGCAGAGCCGCCGCTGGGGCGTGAGGTGGTCGAGTACATGCTCGACCACGACTCTCACATGTGGAGCATGAGGAGAAGCAAAGCCAACTTCTTCCGTCTCACCAGCGTCATCTCCGGGTTCGTCGCCACAAGTCGCGCCGTTGACTCCATCCGCAACTGGAACAAGCCCGTCTACTCCGCAATGCTCCTGGCCTTCTTCCTGCTGCTCGTCGCCTTCCCCGAGCTCATCATCCCGACCGTTCTTTTCTACATGGCGTTCGCCGGCCTGTGGAGGTACAAGTCCCGCCCGCGCCACCCGCCCCACATGGACACTCGGCTCTCCCACGCCGAAACCGTCTACCCAGACGAACTTGACGAAGAGTTCGACACGTTCCCGACCAGCCGCAACGCGGACATCATCCGCATGCGGTACGACAGGCTGAGAAGCGTGGCTGGGAGGATCCAGACGGTGGTGGGCGACTTGGCCACGCAAGGTGAAAGGTTCCAGGCGCTGCTGAGCTGGAGGGATCCTCGCGCGACATTCCTGTTCATCATCTTCTGCTTCGTGGCCGCCATCGGGTTCTACACCGTGCCTGTGAGAGCCGTGATCGCTCTCTGGGGTGTGTACGCGCTCAGGCCTCCGAGGTTCCGCAGCAAGCTGCCGTCCTGCGCCGTCAGCTTCTTCAGGAGGTTGCCGACCAGGGCGGATAGCTTGCTGTAGAAATGTGATTCAGGGCGTCGAAGTTTGAACGCACAGGGCTTAGGCAGCGTATTTTGGCGTAGTGGATGGTTAGTGTAGAAATGGTGGAAAGATGGAAGTCAGTGGAAGACTGTGTTTTGTGTGATGTTGGTGCTGTCTTTACAGTCATATGTTGTACCCTTTCCATTTGTGTTTCAGATGCCTGAATGTGGATGCATGTTTCTATTTAGTATCAGTGAAGTCAGCTTCTTGCAAACAAGGCTCTGCTTCTACCAAATATCGTTTGGTCATCGTTCGTTTTCTGCTTTTATTATTTATTTATTTTTTTGTAGTTTAAATTTATGTGTATTTAATTTTGAATGTTAATTCTGAAAGATGTTCAAAGTATAGAAGTAGGAGGGAAATGGATATGTGGTATATAATTTATATACCTTAAGCTAAAATGACACCGTTTTGAATTGTGTTGAGAGAGTTTAAGATTTCAGGTTTTGAGTTTTTTTTTAGTATTTTAGAGTTTCTGGGATTTATGAATTTTAATATTTTTTAGTGTTTTATAAAGTTTTAGGATTTAGGTTTATTAGACAATATCATTTTTAAGGTTTTTGAAATATCTTAAAAACAATATAAAAATGAAAATTTGAAATCCAAAAATATGAAGAATCCAAATAAAACAATAAAAATTCTAAAATTCAGAAATCCTTTCTAAAAAAATATTTAAAACGGCATTATCTTAACTGTTAGGATATATAAACTTATACACCAAAAATTAGAATAAAAGTATCATAAAAATACACTTGGACAAAAACATTTATTAGTTATCTATAAAATTAAGATTACCAACAATGTGTTGACCTAGTGGTCTTGGGTTGTTGTCTAACAACCCCAAGGTCCTGGGTTCAAACCCTGTTGGTACCGCATTTACGCTTAGATACGCTGGAGGTGCGCGTGAGCTGGCTCGCAGTGAGTATGAGCGTAACACTATCAAAGTTGAGGGGGTGTGCGGCCCCCCCCACCAAGGGGGAAGTGTGGAACCACTATCGATCCCCTTTTAAAAAAAATAAAAAATAAAAAATAAAATTAAGATTGTCATAATATTCTACATAAAAATATGACTAAAAAACATGTATTATAGGATAGTTGATGATAGAGGGTTGTATTGTCCTAAAAGTGCCATTTGTGACATTTTGATGATTGTAATTTTGCTCCCTTATCGGTTTTATTGTCCTAAAAAGCATGCCAGGCGGGGATCTGTGATGCGTGGAAGGCTGGCTCGAGCTCCCAAAGCTCTGCAGTTGATAGCGGCCTGCAGGGAAACCATGGCGGGAATGAGAAGGTGGCCGACGATGAAGAACATGTTGTATCCTGAAATTGAGCCTGAAGAAAGGCGATATATTCACTCACCACTTGAGATGCAAATGGTAACATCTTCTCTGCTGCCATTCCTTCGCACAGAGCTGCACATAGTTCATAAAAGCGCAGCCATGAGTTAAAGATTATCCTAAAAAGTTAGTTTGACGACGACACTAACCATACAGAACTGCTCCGATAAAAGCATCGCCGGCGCCGGTAGTATCAACAAGTTCCGAAGGTGGTATTTTCTCAGCCGTCCCCAACAGCAGCCTTCCACTTACAGTCCCTATTCCGTTTGCACTTACATTCGCCACTGGCTGGTATCAGGCAGAGAGCACCAAGGCAAGGATTAGTCTCTCTCCTTAGATAGAAAATCGTCAGCAGTGGTGTGGATTGCAGAGGTTTTACCGAGGATGCGCACGTGGGAATGACCAAGCTTTCATCTATATTCCGCTTCAACGACTCTAACAGCTGCTCGACATCGACCTCGTCAGTCTGTGGAATCTCTGCAGAGCATATAATCGAACGGAAAATGTCGGAGGAGCTCAGTTTTTTGTGGGTGTTTCCACAGACCATGTTCACCACTGCCACCTGAATTTAACTGGAAAGAACTGCATGCTCACCGTCAGTAACTCTCTCAAGCATCACACAGCCGTTTTCACCGAGTGTGACCATCGCAAATTTTAATCTCGGAAACGCGACCAGCATGGCGACGAGTGCGTTCGAAACAGATGGCGCCCCGGTCCATTCCTGCGGTATCGAATAAAAGCATAAGGATCACGCTTACAGAGAGAGATAAGTCTGCTAACGGATCAACTTGCCTGAGGAAATTCAGCAGAGCAGACAACATAGGTTGCCAACTGCAGCTGGTCCTCCAAACCTTCCCCCTTCCTTTCCGCATCAACTAAGACTGGTATATTTTTCACAGCCGCCTGTGATTTTTTTCATGCTTTATTTTATTTTGAGAAACATGTGTATCGCGCATCAAAAAGTGAAGACTTTAAATCGAAAATAAATGATGAAAGCTATACAGCTAAGTAGAAATCTAAAATAGAGCGAGACCTCCTGTGCAGTGACCAAAGCCGCTTCATGGGAACCTCCTTCAATATAAACAAATTCGGCACCATCAAGAGCTGAGGCCAGCTTCCTTTTGAAACGATCATCTGCTGATATTGGAGGATGCCCCAGTGTAGTAATGCAGGTTCGAGTTTTCCTGAAAAAATAACTTCAATTTCAACCAAGTTCTAAAATTTTGACAGCACGGTTTTGATAGTTTGTACTGACTCTTAGGCTGTGTTTGGAATAGGAAAAAAAATTAGGAAAAAGAAAATGAGAGGAACAATTAAATGAAATTATATGTTTGGTTTAGAGAAGGTTGAAGAGTGGAAAATTAGAAGCAAAACGAGAGCAAAAATTTGACACATATAAAGAGTGTTTTACTAATTTTCATGAATTGTTCTATCCCGAACAATGGAAAATGGGATGGGATTCATAGAAAATTCATTTTCCCTCTCATTTTTCTTTCCGTGAAATTTTCGCAATACCAAATACAGCCTTAATCAAGTTATGGAAGGAATATTGCTTCACTTAAATTGTGTTGGAAAGGCCAAAAGGTTTCATTGCTCACTTTATCTGGCATCCTTAGTGAAGATGATGCATGCTACCAATTTAAAAAATGGACTTAAGACTTTTAACTATTGCCGAGTAATATGTGATCATAATAATCAAACTGAAAGCTCTGATATCAAAGATAGATGCTATCCATTTTAAAAACCCCAAAACATCATGCGCGAAACATGGATGCTTGTTCCAATGTCTGGTTGTTTGCGAATCCCCGCACGCGACACAAAGCTACACAGCAAATTTACAGTTTCAACTTTCAAATGTGCTCACCACCTGCGGCACCGGCAGTTATATATCAATCAACTAGTAGGGCGGCATGGGCAACTTCCTTAAAAGAACAATTGCCGAGCGCCTTACACTTTTTGAGTTAAATATTCTTTCTGAAATGAGTG
This sequence comes from Kalanchoe fedtschenkoi, assembly GCA_002312845.1. Lineage (NCBI taxonomy): Eukaryota > Viridiplantae > Streptophyta > Magnoliopsida > Saxifragales > Crassulaceae > Kalanchoe > Kalanchoe fedtschenkoi. The sequence goes on from NQLW01000012.1 coordinate 775,457, forward strand.
CTAATGGAAATGTGAAACGGTGTTTCAGTCGTTTTGTATCTTATTTTACGCCAATGTGCTTGGGCGAGATTTTATGGTATGGGCTTTTCGGAGACAGAAAAAGAAACAAATAAAGAAATGAGCAAGAAATAGAACCTCACGTTTGACTGTCAGCAAGAACATAACTGAACGCTGAGTTACCCTCTTCGGAAACCTGTTAACTGGAGATGGGGTCAAATAACATAAAGCAAAATTTGCAGATGTTGAAATATACATCACGCCCTCCACTGACATGCGAGAAGATAGCACACAGATCAAGTCTGGACTGAAAACTAAAAAGTTAATGACAGCAACAATCAATCTGACCAGTTTATGATATTATCGAATAAACCAAGGAAATAATGGCCACGAATTGAGAAATTCTGGGAGTGGACCGTCACACATTTCTATTAGATATTATTAGACTGTTTAGTTCTTGACGTTTTGTATTTTTGACCTTTTGTATTCTTGATCTCTTGTATTCTAGCAATAATTGGCTAACCCTTTGTATTACCAGCCATTGGCTATTTATATGAAAGGTCACCCCCAATTGAGAGTGTGGTGTTTTCCCTCATTCCATATCACTTAACATGGTATCACGAGACTGGGGATCATTCTGATCGCCTCTCTTTCGCTGCCTATTTCCCTTCTTGCGACTGCTGTTTGCACCTCCTCTTCTCTTCTTCCATGCCCACATGTCGCCCCCATACTAGGCCGAAGCTCTAGCCACAGCCACCTACCTCCTCAACCGTCGGCCCTGTTCCTCCGTGCACAATGTTGTTCCCTACACCCTACTCTACAATCACAGCCCTGAATACAACCATCTCTGTGTCTTTGGGTGTCTCTGCTATCCAAACATTTCTGCCACGACACAGCACAGGCTCGCTCCTTGTTCGACCGCTTGTGTCTTTCTGGGCTACCCCTAATCTCACAAAGTATATCGGTGCCTCGATCTCTCCACTCGGCACATCATGACCGCCGCACGAAGCACATTGAGATCGACATCCACTTTATTCGTGAGAAGGTGGCCTTGGGCCATGTTCGGGTCCTCCATGTTCTGTCCTCTCACCAGTTCGCAGACATCATGACCAAAGGACTCCCTGTACAATTGTTCACTGACTTTAGGTCCAGTTTATGTGTCCATGATCCACCTGCTTAGACTGCGGGCGGGTATTAGATATTATTAGACTGTTTAGTTCTTGACCTTTTGTATTCTTGACCTCTTGTATTATAGAATCTTGTATTCTAAGCCATAATTGGCTAACCCTTTGTATTACTAGCCGTTGGCTATTTATATGAAAGGTCACCCCCAATTGGGAGTGTGGTGTTTTCCCTCATTCCATATCACTTTACAATTTCACCACATGGACTGTGGGCGCCGTCAATGAGGAGCCGCCAGATAGCATTTTGAAAAGTCAAAGTGACACGTAGCGATTCACCACTGATTTTGAAATTTTATTGATTTTTCAACGCATTATGTGTCTAGTCAAAATGTCATGTGACAGTTCCGCATTGGTGTATCCAGTGAACTATGTCTACCCAAGAATTTCTCCCATGAAGTATAGTAAGAAAGACAAGATGAAATACAACATTGTATATAGCGAGTGCCTGAAGCTTACATGGAAGAAAGAAATGTCCACACCATCAGCTTTTAGCTCTTCCAGAATAAGTCTACCATGTGCATCATTTGCCACCTGGGGTATCCGTTATAAGGAGTGATGAGCCGACGGGTATTTTATCAAACCATTACATGACATATCTCCTAAGCAGTGAGCTGAGAAAAATTATTGCATACGTTAGATATGAGTCTTGCGTTTAATCCCAAACGAGCTGCACAAGTCATGGCATTCCCTGCATTGCATCCTCCTTGAACCTGGATAGGCCAGAATTACATGATCAGGAGGTAAATCCAATGCTTAAAATTGAAGTCACAGGTGCAAATCCAAACAGATATGAATGCATTTAGCAGTCAGCACATACCTTTAAGCTGGTAGTTCTGATCTTTTCATCTGGCTTAGGGTAAGCATCCACAGCTGCGACAAAATCCAAACCCACTAAACCACATCCAACCTGAAGCACAAGAACGAAATTCAGCTGCGCTCAACAAGAATCAGAGAAAAGGTAAAGAAAGTACAGACAATGATAGGACGATGAGAGTAGCCGTTAATATTGCATCTGGTCGACATTTCAGATCCAAGTACAACAGAATCTGAGTAAACATGCAGTGGAAATCTAAGAAGAAGAAGAAAATGAAGGTTTTGGAAGAATGACGTGGTATAAATTTAGGAAGGAGAAGAGAGCACAGTGGCACTTGGCTGTGAGTGGAGACTGACAGCAGGATGGGTGATCATTTACGCTACAAAGACATCTTAGTATACATCAGCAGAAAAAGCACGGATTACATCGGATATGGATTACACATGTGCTAGCAAGTTTTCAAATACATCAGATCAGATTTGTCAGTTTGTATCAATCACATAGAGCCAAAAAAAATGTCTGTCAAAGATAGCAACAGTACAAATTTGAAATAGTACATATAATATTTTAGCTCCTCTCAAGGCTATTAGTAGGATTGACATTGAGTCCATATTTTCCCAATGCAATCTGCTAATGTAAATAACGTGAAACACATGGGTCTGTGATGTATGGAAGACCACTACGCGCTCCCAAGGCTTTACAGTTTGCACCTGCCTGTCATAAGCGAGAACAGAAACAGCCTTGATTAGGCCACCTTTGATACCGTCCATTCTTTTAAGTTCCTTGAAATATTTCTACTGTTCCAATTCAAAATAGTTTTGCTTACCACTTGAGCAGCAAATGGAAGCATTTTCTCTGGTGGCATGGCAGTGCATATGGCTGTCAATGACGACCATATGAAACCATACAGGATTAGAAAGATTTATGGTAAATTAAATTCTCTATCACTTGGGTCATAATATGGATTTTTTTTGTGGAACAAAAAAAAAATTGTATACCATAACTCATCCTTAAAAACAGAGATTTACATCATGAAACATTTCTGTAGAAAAATGCAACATATTAGACCTAGCAATCCATAGCAAGCATTTTCAAGTTTAACAGAGAAAACCATGAAGGTGTGCACTCTGTTCAGTCGGCTAAGATGCGTATCATGCATGTATCTAAACTCAACCCAAATCTGGGAGGACACAGGTACTTATAGCGTATAAACAAAATGAACAAAGAAATACATATTTAAGTTATACGTCAGACATTTTCATCAACAGCTCATGTGAGATCAGTAAAGCAAGATTTTTCGTAGAATCCAGACTAACATGAGCATCATCTGAAAGCATAACTGTGGAAATCGTGGGGAAGCAGATATACTTAACAGAAGGAATTCACTGACCATACAAAGTTGCTCCTATAAAAGCATCCCCGGCGCCAGTGGTATCAACAAGTTCTGAAGGTGATATTTTTTCAGCAGTACCAAGTAACATCCTTCCACTGATTGCCCCAATACCCTCTGCTTTAAGCTTTACAAATGGCTGAAAATGACAATCAGAAAATGAAACCATGACAATCAAAATTAAATTTCGGATTTATGCATAAATTATTACTATACAACTTAACTGGTACAGTTCATTATTGGCAAATAGCACGTGTAAATATTTTGTCAGGCACAATTATGATATAAGACAAGTTGTGCAAACTAATAAAGCGCGGTGGAGTTTACTTCAAACGGGGATCTGTTGCCCTTATTGAGAACTCACATATGGAAGGAGCAATGAAACTGAATTTTTAAGCTGAATTACCGAGGATACACACGTCGGAATAACAGAAGTGTGCTCCTGCTTTTGCTTCAGCAGTTCTACTAATTTGTCGACATCCACTTCTTCAGCCAAAGGAATGCCTTAAAGTGAAACAAAAATAGTTCATAAAAGACTTAGAAAAGAGTTGTACAAGAGTTTATTTACGCACGCTATAACAAAATACGGCCCAACATTGCTTTATATTATACCTACTAAATTAAAATGGACGATAGCTTCACATACCATATGAACTTCGTTCAAGCATCATGCAACCGTCTTCACCGAGGGTCACAATTACAAATTTCATTTTTGGGAATTTCGAAAGAATGGCAACTAGTGCAGCAGGAAGAGATGATGCCTCAGTCCATTCCTATCATACAAAGTACAGGTAGATACCGTGACATTAAAACTAAGAACTTTGTAAGGTCACTAAATAATGTATATAAATGTTGGAGAAAGATTGAACAGAACAATGACAAAGGAATCTGGTATCAGGATTCAGATGTAGACAAAGCAAATTGAATATTTAAGAGTTACAGTTAGCTATAAAGAGACAGAAAAGTACTACTACTATGGTTGGATAGAACTAGCTTGCCTGTGGAAAGTTTGCTGAGCATACGACGTATGTTGCCAAATGCAGAATCTCATCCAACCCTTCCCTTTTCCTTTCAGAATCAACTAAAATAGGTATATTTCTGCGAGCTGCCTGCACTGAGATTATTGAAAATACATCTTGGTCAGTTTGAATTCATTGCATTTTTCCATGACTAAATGGTAGATTCAGACAAATATGGAAGCTTGCTGGAAAAATTTCATGTCACATGTTTTCAACTAGCAGTCAATAAAGATAGAATGAATCAGAATAAATAAAGGCATTGCTGAACTAAAATGTTCATCACCATGAGTCCATGACACAGTGATTTCTCATCTGCACCGGGTTGTATTACTAAGTTGTACTTGAACAAATCATCAACACAATTTATAATTGGAAGTAAAGGTGAAAAGAGAAAGAAAGTGCCGACCTCTTCTGCGAGAATTAAGGCACTCTCATGCAATCTTACATCTGAGTAAACAAGTTTTGCGCCATCGAGGGCATATGACAAATTTTCATGAGACAGCTCATCCGGCATCAGTGGAGGGAATCCTGGAGTATGAATACAAGTCCGTGTTTTCCTGGAAAGTTCATAAAGTCTTGCCAGTGATTCACGGATTCATAAGTCACTGGGTCATAGAAGCTGATATACTATTGTGAAACAAGGTTTAGCAACATATTCCACATCAAGGAATCATCAGTTCATCACACAAGGGCATGGGGGATGTATGCCAGGGAGGGAGAGAAAGACCCTCACGTTTGGCTATCAACGATGATGTAAGTGAACGGTGAATTGCCCTCCTCCGAAACCTGAAAGCATAACATTCATTTGAGTAATAAAATTAGAAAAGCTAGGTTACACAAGGAAGTAACTCACGATGTTACAGTGGTATCATCATAAATACAAGCAGAAATACTGAATTCTAGGCAGATGAAAGTCCACCTGTTGACAGTGTGTTACTGTAACAATACACTCATATAAGCATATATGCGTACTGATGCTTACCACAAAGAAAGAAGTGTCAACACCATCAGATTGCAGCTCCTCCAACATACCTCTACCTTGAGTGTCATTTGCTGTCTAGTAATTCATAATAAGCAATCAGTTAGAAAAAAAATTAGCTGGACATACTTAATAATCTAAGTTTCTACAAAAAATGCAAAATGAAATTCCTATCCGAACTTCACCACGGGTAAGTTTAAAGAGTGAAAATGTGTAAGAGTCATCTAGTTCGTGCTAAAACTTCGAGACCTTTGACAAATTTCTTCACTAAGCTCTTACAATTAAGAATGTTTTATTAGTTGAGTACCTTAGATATCAGCCTGGCATTCAAACCCAGACGAGCCGCACAAGTCATAGCATTGCCTGCGTTGCCCCCGCCTTGAACCTTATAAACAGAATCTCCAATGCAGCGTCAAAAAACTGAATTGATTTTTGATCAACCAATAAGAAAAATAATGACGCGAAGATTCACCTTCAGGCTGGTGCTTCTGATTTTATCATCCGGCTTAGGATACGCATCGACAGTAGCGAGAAAATCTACAGCCGCTCCTCCGATCCCAACCTGCAATAAACTGCAAGCTTCAATCGCATGACAGAAGCATTTCAAACCTGGAAATCAAATTCGAAACGCACCACGATCGGACGCTGCGACGAGCCGTCCTCCATCGACATTCTAACTCTGCAACAGCAACAGCAACAGCAACAGCTTAATCAAACTGCTGGCACATCGATCAGAAGTTGATTGTGCAAAATGCAGCAGGCGGTGGAAGGGAGGAATGAGGGAAACCGACCTGGTTGACTTGTTGGTGGAGAAGGAGCGGCATGAGGGAGATGGAGGAGCTGCGGGGTTGACGCGCGGCGATGCGATGAGAGAGAGCATTTTTTGTTGCGGCGCGTGGACGGCACTTGCGAATCGGATCAGAGTTATCCACGTATCCAGGCAACAAAGTTAAATAAGGGATCTGTAGCACGCAAATTCTTACATGGAGTAGATACTCCCTCAAGCAAGTCGTTTTGAATTTAATTAAAATTGTGTCATTTTATTTGATCATATATATATATATGGGTAAACTACAAAAACATACTTCGAACTATCGTCCATTTTCAAATTAAGTACCGAACTTTTTAATTCTTCAATTTCAGTACCGAATTTTTTTATTCTACAATTTCAGTACTATACACTTAATAAAATGAGAAAATTTATATAAAAAAACATATGTTGGGTCCGATATGTTTATGCAAGTTTCCAAATTCTTATTAAAGAGTTAGACTTACAAACTAATTCTCATAGTTCATGTTAATTTCTTCTTTCTATTAAGTGTATAGTACTGAAATTGTAGAATAAAAAAATTCGGTACTGAAATTGAAGAATTAAAAAGTTCGGTACTTAATTTGAAAATGGACGGTAGTTCGGGGTATGTTTTTGTAGTTTACCCTATATATATTTCTCTTTTGTATTTTTATCAAAACAGGAGTCATTTTTTGTATTTAATAATAAAAAAACGTGTTAAATCTATTTCTTTATCAGAATTCATTGAATATTCACCATAATTGCTTATATATTCATCAAAATTGTTGTTATATTTATCATATTATTTAATATTCTATATTCATTAGTTTTGCTTCTATATTCATCAGAAATGTCTTGATATTCACCAGAATTGCATATATATTCATCAGAATTGCTCATATATTTATCATATTATTTTATGATCTACATTAATTAGTTTTGCTTCCATATTCGTCAGAAATGCCTCGATATTCACCAGAATTATTTATATACTCATTAGAATTGCTCCTATATTTATCAGAAAAAAAACGACGCCATTTTAATCAAATTCAAAACAGTGTCGTTTGAGGGAGTAGGTACTCTCGGAGCATGGAAGAGTGACTGTTTGTAGCCGGTGCTGCGCAGTAATCTACTGCCAGCACCGAAATGACGCCATTTTATTTTTTATAAGTTGAAGGTCGAGTGCTACTTCAGATATCAATTCCTTTTCGGTCGAATCTCATTTTCGAGTTTTCCATCTATAACCAGGTCTCTTGAAGCCTCGTAAACATTTACCTGGCAGCCGCGAAGCCTCAATTTTGGTCCTTCAATCTTCTTCTCTACTGTAACGATTCTCTTCCTGACATTGCGTTCTTCATCTATCAAACCCTCACATCACGACCTGGAGATTGATTCCAATTTTCTATCATTATTATTGAATATTTGGATTTTGAGAGTTGCTTTGGTGCTGCTGCTTGCGTAATTCAAACCCTAGCGTGTTGATAGACGGGAAACATTGACGAGGCTTCAAGGAAGCTTGTAGTAGATGAGAACAAGACGTGGCAAGAAAAGAATTGATGAGACTTAGCTTCAAGCAGCACGTGATCATCAAGTTACAAAAAATAAAACGACGTCATTTTGGTGCTGGCAGCAAATTGTTATGCAGCACCGGATCCAAATCCTTAAATAAGTATGATTTTTCTTTTTACAAAAATCACAAAACCTTTCAAAAAAACCAACAAAATTATGAGAAAATTAAAATTTTTAAATAATATTCCAACCCCTGTGATTTTGAAAATGAAAAACAAATATTCAAATATTTAATATACACAATATAATATTTAATTAAATGTAAGAAATATCTCAATAATGAGTTGAATATTTAACTGAAGATTATGTATATTTAATTAATTGAATTATTCATTACACAATATGTCTTCTTATATTTGTCACTTAATTAACACTTATTTAATAATTTTTACTTATCACTTAATTTTAGTACAGATTAAATACTATCACAAACCTTTAAATTAAGAAATTAATTACTTTATCATCATAATACATAAAAAAATTTACACCAGTGATAATATACAACATTTTACGCGAAACTTACACAACACATTAAATGCGTATCTATCAAATTTGATCAACAACTAGTATAAATATCTTGTTATTTCATTCTATTTATCTGTAAATGACTAGTAGGAGTATTTAATAAATGTTCTTGTTGACTTGATGAACATCTGTCTAATTTTGAAATATTGAAATTCAAAATTTAAAAAGTATCATAGTAAACTAGAAAATTCTACTTTAAAATTGATGAGTACTAAATATGATAGTTTAAAATTTCTTGATTGATTTATTTGTTTTTAAAAATGGATATATAATTTAGGAACATGAATATTTTACAAAAGATATGGTTATCTAACTAATTAACATGATCAGTATCTATACTCCTCATTTAATGAACAAGGTCATTCATTTGATAAATGTATGTCTAATTTTGAAATTTCAAATGCACAAGTAAAGAATATTATCATGAATAAATGAATTTCATATTCAAAATTGATGAATAAAAAGTATAATTTCTATTTTTTGAAATTTTCAGACTTGTAAACGTACATATCTCAAACACTCTTTATTTTGTTAAAATTTCCATCTAATTTTGCACCTCTCTTTCTTTAAACCAAACAAATTTTTTTTCAAATTTTTCAATTTTTCCTCAAATTTTCACTACCAAACACAGCCCTATTGTTTTTCTTTCCTTCTTTTTGGATGGCTGGAGGCACCTCCATTTTAATATATAGTCAGACTAGTTGCTACACTCAACGCACACCTTCAACTACTCATACATTATCACCAGAACTTCAACCTAAAAATTGTTGATTATTAAACAACACTTCAACCCACCATCGTTTGCAACTACATCTAATTTTAATGGGAAAACTACAGAAAGGGGTATGAACTATCACATTTTTACAAATTACGGGTGTAACTATCATTTTTTACAATTTGCAGATTTTTCAGTTTTGGGACTATTTTGTAAATAAATATTTTTCAATCAAGTCCAGATCTAATTTAAACTAATTACAAATTCACCCTCAACAAAACTAACCTAACCACCATTCATTAAATTTGTTCAACCGTTAGCATTAACTTCATCTTAATCTACACTTGCTTACATTAACATGGGTAATTTACGTTAGGTTAGTTTTGTTGAAGGTGAATTTGTAATTAGTTTAAATTAGATCTGAAATTAATTGAAAAATATTTACTTACAAAACAGCCCTAAAACTGAAATACCTGTAAATAGCAAAAAAAGATAATTACACCCGTGATTTGTAAAAATGTGATAGTTCATACCCCATTTCTATAATTTTTCCAATTTTAATTTTACAATATGCATCTTATCATATCCCAGCCCCATATGTTGGTAAATTAATGATAGGAGTATAACATTTACAAAATCTCACATACTCAGATTCTGCTCATCATTTGTTCAACTTTGGCCTTGCCAATATTCTATATGTAGAACAATGATGATTGTTTTAACAATCTTATCTCCACCCTCTCTTGAATCGTTCCATAACTCCCACTTAGGATGCAGCTTTAATAATCAATTCAAGGCCTTTATGAAGCTGTACACTTACCCAGCGCCTTCACATCAAGGCTATAGATTTCTGAAGAAACACATCCCTAAACCGGAAACGAGTCATTTCGGCGGTCGCGCCTCGATAGCAGTCGTGCATGGTCACTGATGCAGCCTTTTAGTCTGTAGAAGGATCTTTTGCTCCGCATGGTTGTCAGTGGACCGGACCGATTACCATGCATGATTGGTAACGAGACTTCCTTTCGGAACCTGTTCGGGGAAGCCAGCGGGTTGCTACCTCCCATGCCATCCAGCGGACTTTCACAGTACTCCATGGTAATGAAAGAAGAAGCATGTCCGTAGGTTAAGCGTGGAGTTGCGTTCCACCAGCTGCCGTCAGAAGGGTCGAGTTCGTCTCTGTAGTCGGATTCTTGAGTTGAAGACTCCTTTTGACTACAACAATCTTCACATGCCGCATCATTGTCGTTGTATATAAGCTTCAGTGCTTGGACCACTTCACCCATGAACGGTCTTTGGGTCACTTCAGGATGGACGCACATTGAAGCTATGGCTGCTACCTTGGCCATGTCGTCAAACTCGAATTTACCTTGCAAGGAAGGGTCAACCAACTGTTGTAAACCCTCCCTGCTAGTTAACAGGGGTCGCGCCCAGGTCACTAAGTTCTCGTGTCCTTGCGGTTGGTTCATATCCACTGGCTGTCTTCCAGTTAGAAGCTCAAGTAACACGACTCCATAGCTGTAGACATCACTCTTTACAAGTAGATGACCGGTCATTGCGTACTCGGGGGCGACATACCTAATATAAAAAGCCTGAATAAGAACACTGAGGCATACTGCAATGATTGAAGGGAGAGATGCAGGGTGATATAAATAGTAAATACCCAAAGGTTCCCATTACACGAGTGGATATATGACGGGTCCCTTCAGTAGCCTCTCGTGCCAATCCAAAATCTGAAACTTTAGGGGTAAAGTCACTTTCCAGTAAGACGTTGCTGGCTTTGAAATCCCGATGAATCACTCGTGGGTTAGAATCTTCATGAAGATATGCCAATCCTCTAGCTGCGCCGAGGGCAATTTTCAACCTGGCATCCCAATCAAGAGGCTGACTTTCCTTGTCAACACCTGCATTTATAGTAGGTTAAGTATAGGCTTCTAGTACTATACACGCCCGAAAGATCAATAGCATATCTCAGTGCATAGCAATCAACTCAAAAAATCATGAGAGGGAAATGTACCACGGGCAACGTACCGTGCAAGTGGGATTCTACACTGCCGTTTCGAACAAGTTCATACACCAAACACCGAGTTAACTGCTCGATGCATATTCCAATCAATTTGACAAGATTGCGATGGTGCAGTCGACTCAGCATTTCAACCTCCGCAGCGAACTCTCTATCCCCATTCTGGTTATCTTTCGAAAGAAGTTTTACAGCAACTTCAGTTCCATCTTCTAAGACACCATGGTAAACACGCCCAAATCCCCCCTCACCAAGAAGTCTATTTGGACTGAACTTTTCTGTGGCCTTTCTAAGCTCAAAGAGGGTAAACTTTCTAACAGAAAGCATAGAGGAAGTCATGGCAGACATGAGAGATGCAGAAGTTGAACTTGCTATGCTGTTTGATATGACAGACCCTGTTCCTGAAAACATATGACCGTGTTTTAATGTACACTGACAATGTAAAAAGACCAGCAAATGGGTATTAAGTTTGATAAGTGAAGGTGCCACAGAAGGCCGATTAGGTAGTCGAGTCAATCAAAATAAAAGGGCCTTTTATATTAACTATTATAAGTTTCTATATTTGGAGATGTTCAGAGATATGAGCTTACCATATCTTTTGTTGAATGGGGATGTAAATAAAGGATCAACAGCATCAACTGGTTCTCTGACCTTCCTGCACTTCGAAATGATACACATTGCACCAATGGAGACAAATAATAGAACAAAACCAGAAAGAATAATTATGGCAATGAAACCGCCATTTGTTCTCTGTCTTTTGGTGGCAAAATTGGCGCTGATAGGAAGTGCAGGACTTGATCCAGGTCCCATATAGTGATCAATCAGATCACGTGAAATTCCTGCAATGAAAACTTCCAGCCTCTATGACAACATGATGATGTTGTAATTGAAAATTTTTATGACTCGGGATGAAAGCAGTGTGATTACCTGGATAGCTAACATTAACCACGGTATAAGTACCAAAAAGTGATGCATTTAACGAAATCTTCTTCTGCCAAAGTCTTTCATAAGTAAGTGTGGCAGTTGTGTTATCGAACTTGTCCCCTAAAGGAACCAAATTAATATCAACCAGCGTCCTTCCCTGGTTTAAAACATCTGAAACTGCAGCCATTATCTTAACTTGACTTTGTTTCAAATATGTGCCATCAGCAATCTCGATTTCTAGCTCATTCACCAAGGGGAAGAATGTATACAGATCGACGTCAAGGAGAAGCTTCACTTTCATAGGGAATACACAAGCACATGGCGAGCCATAGGGAGTCAAAGTGAGAGGTTCTGTACATATTTGGTTACAGCCTGTAGCCAAAAGAAAATAGTTAGAAGAATATATAAGGCTACTCAACTGCAGTCTTCTCATAGTATACTGAATGCTTTTGTTGATTCATCTGAGAATCTTAAGGACATCAACCTGGAATATAACATGTGACTTCATCATCTTATGTTACACCTCACAGATGTGGGTGAGGATTACAACCACAACTGACAAAATAAGATTTAAGCTATTGCAATTTCGAATCAAATGTACATAATGCCATTTTTTTGTTATTGAGTCAGTAAGTTATCTAGTTTATTGTAAATGAAACAATGTGTTAAGCAATGGATGCGGGAGCAAAGACAGGTACGACTTGAACAGAGAGGAAAACCTGTGTCAGTAGCAGTGGTTGGTGGTGCAGCAGCTTCCCTCGCCTTATGATGATGGCGGTGGTGATGGTGCCTTGTAGGTACATTGGTATTGGGGCTATGAACCATGCCTGAATGAAGAGTTAGACTAATGTTAACAAGTTAATTCTAAGAAAATTGAATTTTGCAAAACCTAAATGACCCATGAACCTTCAGGCGGGTGAGCAGGAACAGGAGCATGAGCAGGGACAATATGTACATGTCGATGACCATGCGTAAAAGAAGTCAGGAAAAACCCTATGGACATTGGCTGTTCTGGAGAAGCAATCACAAAAGCCTTTAGATGAAGAGATTAATTCACAAACATAAGTAGAACCATTGCGCCAAGAAAAAAGAAATCCAAAACAACTGTAATCCCTCTTAAATGGTAATTTGAAACTCGTAAAGAAAGTAACACACAAGGCATATCCAACATGACACTGTTTAATATTTATAAATGGAACGAATTCTGAGAAATAGTTCACATCCGGCAACCTATTGCAGACATGCAAAGTAGATAGTCATGAAACTCAAAAATCCTTTTTTTCACTCACCATATCGAAATGATGTTTTTGGCAAGGCTAGCAAATGACTTGACAACCTTTCTTGAGAAGGAATTATATGAGCAGAAGAGGTTCCTGATGAGTGATAGTGAGGATCTTGTCAGTAGCAGACAAGGTTTGTTAGAAATGTGAATAGCTATTTACAAGACTCAATAAGCAAATTTTCAAAGAGGGCAAAAGAATTTGAAACAGTCCATGTAGGGTCAGTGGAGTTGACTAACATAAACATATGTTTGAACACCACTTCACAAGATACGAAAACAGCAAATCTTAAGGTGTTAGCTTAATTCAGAAATAATCACCAAACAAGGACAGTGAAAACACTATACAAAAATTCTCCGCTCAGCTGTCTATTTTACGAGCTTCTCCATCTTAATAGCATAAAGTTGTAAAGCAGATCACAAACCTGTAGTATAGACATTTAAGAATCCAAAAGATAGCATTACGGCGAATCAACAGCACATGACAATGACTTCGCATCCAACCAGCAAACCATGCTCATGTGAGCTGAGCACTACTAATACCTTTTCCTCTCATGCTGATGACCCTACTAATCCTAGAAAAAAATGCTAACTGCCAAAATCTGACTTTCTAAACACAAGTGCCAATTATTGTAAGAAAATCTTAACACAGCCCAGAATATTATAATGTGAAATCAAATCCACATAATCCAATTTGTGTCAAAAACAAGTTCACCAGTTCCTTGAAGATAGCATAAAACCAACTGAAAATGCAGCATAGCACAGGCCAGAAAGCAGCTCCTACCGTAGCAAGAGGCAGCCAAATTGAGCACAATGAGACCCAACAGAATCAAAACTCCCATCCTCCACTAAGCTCGATGCTGCTCACCTCACATCCAGTCTCAGCAAACAGAATCAGCAAAACACCTCATTAAAGCCCCCAGCGACGAAATCTAGGGTTCAAGAATTGCTCACTACACAACATCTACACCATCAATGTCCAAACCATAAACGACTACCAGCAAGTCCAAAAGAATCGCCGCAGCTGAGAATTAGCCATGGCGGTTGCCAACCCTAACAACTATGTTAACTACGAAACTATAATAAAACTCCTCAACCCTAGCACGGGGGGCTGCTCAGTTCCGGTCGGCAGCTTGAATGGCACAGCGGCGGACAGATCGGAATTGCTTCCGGCGAGTGAAAGTTGAAGAGGAGGCAGTGGGAGGTTGGAAGGAGAAGAAGCTGTAGGGACAGTGCGCGGATCTAGAGAGAGAGAGGAAGTGAAAATAGAGATCTCGAAAGGAGAGCTGTAAAGAAGCGACACGGCATAGAAAGTGACAGCAGAAAGTCAAGTAAAGTGAACCGGAAAAGAAGATGAACTAATCTGATATCTCTTTCTAGAAACTGACATATTTCAGACAATTCATTACCGAAATTCCATATCTTGACAAATTCATACCGAATATCGCACTATTTTGATATTTTAAAACTTCTGAAGGAACAGCACTGTTTTGTGAAAGCAACGAAAAACGTGATGTAAAAAAAACGACGTCGTTTTCAAGCCCGGTTCATCCTTGAAAGGCTTCTGAAGGAAAACCAGGCGTCTTCCATGGCTGAAATTCTCTATCATCATCTACAAATTCGTTTTGATTTTTACCAATTACGCGCTCTGGTTTTTTTTAATGGTGGAAGGCGGGCGCAAGTTGTTCTAAAACTACATGCTACATTGGGCAATAGCTGTGAATTGTGTTGGCCGAAAAGTCGAGACTTGATTCTTTTCCCAGGGTTGATTGATGTTGAAGTGCTCCAAGTTTTCATTTTTATGGAGAAGGGTGTGTGTTGTGAATTGGGGGAGTTGTGTTCGGAATGGTATCAGCAGACCACTGGATATGCGATTATTGTTGCAAAGGCGGCTCATTTTGAATCGCATGGTGAGTAGCTGCGGTCATCCTAAGATATCGAGTGGCAGGCGAGATCGGACGCTTGATGATAATGTGGCGGAGGGAAACTGGTTGCTGAGTAAGTTGAGTAGAGAGAAGAGAATTGGAGAAGCGCGCCAGGTGTTTGATAGAATGGCTGTGAGAGATGTGGTGACTTGGTCGATTGTGATTTCGGGGTATGTAAAATGTGGGATGATTGAGGAGGCGAGGAGGCTCTTTGACAGAGCTGATGCGGTGAAGAATGTTGTGACCTGGACTGCTTTGCTTAATGGGTATGTGAGGCTTAATGAGCTAGGGGAGGCTGAAAGGTTATTTGGTGAAATGCCCGAGAAGAATGTGATTTCTTGGAATACTATGATTGATGGGTATGCGAGAAATGGTAGGGTTGATGAAGCACTGTCCTTGTTCGAGCAAATGCCTGAAAGAAATGTGGTCTCTTGGAATACCATTATCACTGCACTTTCACAATGTGGAAGGGTTGATGAAGCGCGTATGTTTTTTGATCGGATGCCTTGTAGAGATGTCATTTCATGGACCACTATGATCTCTGGTTTGTCAAGAAATGGGAGAATTGATGAAGCCAGAGAAGTATTTGATACCATGCCCAGCCGCAACATTGTTTCCTGGAATGCAATTGTGACGGGGTATGCGCAGAATTTGAGGTTGGACGAGGCTATTGAGTTATTTGAGAAAATGCCAGAAAAAGATTTACGATCTTGGAATACTATGATCACAGGTTTCATTCAGAATGGGAATGTAGGGGCTGCAAGAAACCTTTTCAATAGAATGACTATGAGAAATGTTGTGTCGTGGACCACGATGATCACAGGATATGTGCTAGACAAGCAAAGTGAGGAAGCTTTACTTCTCTTCACAGAAATGTTAACGGATGGAGGGGCCACACCTAATGAGGCAACATTCTTGAGTGTTTTGAGTGCTTGTAGCGACTTAGCGGGTCTCAGTGAGGGGCAGCAAGTCCATCAGCTTATTATTAAGACAATCTACCAAAATACAAGGCTTGTGGTGTCGGCTTTGATTAATATGTATTCAAAATGTGGAGAGTTGAGCATTGCCAGGAAAATGTTCTACGATGGGTCGTCGAGCCATAGGGATCTAATCTCATGGAACGGCATGGTTGCAGCCTATGCTCACCATGGATATGGAACAGAAGCAATAAAGTTGTTCAATGAAATGCGAGATGTGGGTGTGAAACCCAATGACGTTACCTATGTTGCATTGCTTGCTGCATGCAGTCACTCTGGATTGGTGGAGGACGGGCTCAAATTCTTTGAGGAACTAGTCAGAGATAAATCAATTAAATTGAGAGATGACCATTTTACATGCTTGGTGGATCTCTGTGGTCGGTCAGGGAGATTGAAGTCTGCTTATGAGTTCATTTATCAGCTCGACATTAAATCATCTTCTCTTTGGGGGGCTCTTCTTGCCGGATGTAATGTTCATGGGGATGCAGATATAGGGAAGCTAGCTGCAGAGAAGATATTGGACGTGGAACCCGATAATGTTGGTACCTACCTGACATTAGCCAACACCTATGCATCGTCTGGGAAGTGGCAAGAAGCTTCGGAGTTGAGGTCAAAGATGAAGGATACAGGTTTAAAAAAGCAGCCTGGTTGCAGTTGGATTGAGATTGAAAATAGGTTTCATGTGTTTATAGTTGGTGAGAAATCTCATTCGCAGTTTAACCTTATAAATCGTGTACTGCGGAACCTTCATTTGAAAATGAAAAAAGACGTTATAGTTCCAGATGAGTTATTTGCCAGCCAAGAGACCTTACTTACTTGAAGTTGAATCTTCAGCGTTGTTTCAGTGCTGTGATTTTCAGAGCAACTTGTCTTCTGAAGGTATCACCACAGTCACTGTTAACACGGCTTTAAACACTATGGCTATGTTCCTGAAGGCTTAGCAGCAAATGCTTGTGGAACTTTTTGCTGCTACATGATTCTTGGAGATACTTGTCATGATCAAATTTGCGGCACTGTCATGGATGATGTCTAGAGTGTAAAATGCTGCTCTGTAGATAAAATTTGCAGTATGATCTTCGACTGACTCCTTGCTCACACCTATGGTAGCTATCCTCGATAGAGTTACCGAGCTTTTTTGCAGGTAAATTTATATTCCAAAGAATCATACTCGCATTATGGATGAGACATCGCGTCTATGGACTATGACTCACCAAAAGCTTTTGTTTTGATGCATTGGGAAATAAAAATTAAGAGGGGTTCCTCACATTGTAACTGGTTGACGCCCATTGTACTTTCAGGCCAACTTGGCCATCGTGTGGGCAATCCGCTTCCGGTGAGGCGGTGAATGTTTGGTAATTTTACGGAGGGCATTTTTAGAGATATTTGTGGTAATCTTTTTGGTCAGCAAGCAGAGTTGTATTTAGTTTGCGGTAACTTTAAGTTCATATTTTATTTTGAAACAAAAGTTATTACTAAAAGGACTTGATGGCCATGGCATACGAAAGGGGGAGCGCATTGCACCCAGAAACCAAACAATACTAGGCAAGCAAGGTGTCACAGGTTAATTCGTTGACAAGATTTGGACGGCTTTTTTGGTCTCAGTGTCATTTCTGTACTTATCAAATATGGAGCTTCAGGAGATCGGGTGACAAATTCGATGATGGATTACGAAACTAGACTCCTATACGAGTTTAATAGTATGTGGATTACATAAATCGGATAAGTGGTTGTCCTAAAAGAGCTAGTATATAAGAAGAGACAGCGGTGATGTTCTTTCTGTGAGAATGAAAAAATCTCTACTAACTCTTTAGGGATAAGTGATATTGAATTCGGCCACCCCAGGATAAATGATCGGATGCGAAGTGAGCTCAACTTATGTGAAACATGAGGGCGGATCTTCGAGAATCTAACGATCTTCGTAGATCTCTATAAGACATCGATCTTATGGACGTCGTTCAACCGGAGCGACCCTCGACGATGCGCAACGAGTCGTCAGTCGAGGCTACGGAGATGATGATCATTTGACAAGCTAAATAAATATAATCTTGAGAATTATCTTTGTTCATTTTTATTTAGAATAAATAAATCTAATCATGAGAATTATCTTGATTGTTGATCTCCTCCACTAATGAAAGTGGACCAACAAATTTTCTATTAGTTTTTTTTAGTATTGGTATATATGAATTTTTTTTTTGTCTGTTGATTGGTTGTTTTGGTGGGAGAGGAGATAGATTTGAAAAAAAATCGAGAGAAAAATGAATAAAAAATATATTAAAGAACGTAGTTTTAATTAAGTGTTTAATTATAATTTATAAATAGTACTTATAAATTTTATTTATTACATAAGAGTCCTTAATTCAAAATAAACCTAAATTTTAAAAATCAAAAGTGATAATCATAGCTTTTAAAATGATGATAGGTTTGTTGAACAAAGCGATACTGAATATAATTACAGATATGTTTCTATTTTTTATTTTGGCAGGAAAATAGGAAGAAGTGAGAATGTGTCATATATGATTTTTAAGCTTCGAGTGGACTAAAAAAAATAATGTTTTAAAAAAATTCAGACCATGTCAGCATTTATCTACTATTATAAAAGACCAGCGTCTGTCTGTCTGTCCGTACAACGCTCCCGAACACGTGACACACCCTTGCCTCCAACCACGTCCAGTCCCCCAACCGCTCTCTCTCCTGCCCACCCCCACCACACCTCGAAATTCCGGTCGCCGCTGTCAATCGATCTAGAGATGGGGAGAGGCGACGTCTGGGCAGCAGAGAGGCGACATCTGGACGAGTGAAGAGCATCGGACGCGACTAGAACCAGAGAGGCGACGTCTAGGCGAGCGGGCGCCTAGATGTCCGGGTCTAGCGAACGGACGTCTAAGTAGATCTGGTCGCCCTCCCCGGCGCCGGCCGTGGCCGGTGACCTCCAACCGGACCCCCTCACACCTCCAACCACACTCCCCCAACAGTCCCTCATCCAACCGGCATCTGTCCGTATGACGCTCTCGATCACTTTTTATTACCATCCGTCGGAAAGACGGTACCAACACTTATTTTAATATCTACTATAATCATATTATAGGATCTGTCGCCCTCCCGAATCGAACCGGTTCGGTTCGAATTGAAACCTGCCGGTTCGGTTCAAAATTTTAAAAAACTATTTGGTTTGAAACGGATTGATTCGGTCCGGTTTGAAATGTTAATGATTTGGTTACGGTTTCAAATTTTAAAAAAACCAATAACTAATAATTTGGTTTGTCTTTTAATTTTTCACGCATCGAATCGAATCCGTCGGGTCGACGGGTACCTTCCCTAGTAATTATATATAATGAGATAATCATGGGTAAATGAGTGTGCATTTTTTTTTATTACAGATGTGAGAAAAACAGAATTGAAACGTCGGAAGCTCACTCGAGCCTGGTCAGAATGTCGCTTATGTGAGGGAAGAACAAATTGAATTTAAAACGCAGTGTATTTACTTTTTTTACATGTTAGTTAATCGAATTTTTTTTTTATTTTTGTTTATCACTTAATATTGTTCAATGCGTATTTAATTTCGATAACTACCTTAAAAAGTCCAACATTAATAACTTCACTATCATAATCAATAAAAAGAGTAATCCCACACTAGTAATAATTCATCAATTCTACCTTTTCACACAAAATTTTAATAATATACATTAAATCCTTCCTTATTAAATTCGTTCAGCCACTAGCATTAAATATCACCTTAATCTACTCAATTTAATTTTAAACGACATGTATATGAGAATGGAGGAAGTACATACAATCTGTTGTTCCAATAGCATACACATCAAGCCCCTAATAATGTGATGGAAACAATACCATTTGATTCCTAATATTTTTATTTTTTTAATAGGCAATCAATAGTAATTCAGAAATAAATATAGATTTGATTCCACGCAATAGAGATGTGGCTAATTTTTCATTTTTATACAAAATATTTTATAACATATTTTTCTCATTTTTTATCAAAAAAAATTCCTTTCGATTTTTTTGTCTAAACTAACAATGTAGAATTAAATAGCAATGAAACGGATAAAAACGGATATGGGTAAGAACAGGGGGAGCATGATTTTATCAAATTTAGGATACATATATTTATTGTTGATAAAATATATAATTTAGTTAAAATAATTTAGGATATACGATAAGGATGCATTGCATTTATAGTAATAAATTTATTATTTAATTAAAATATTTGTGAAAATATGACATGTAAGCCAAAGAAATATTCAAATATAGAAAGTTGTTTAAATATAATCCATAAAATTGAATTGATTGTTTTAGCCATAGTGTAAAGGAGAATTATAAAAATAGGGTATGAATTACCACACATTCTAAAACGCGCCATAAATATTAAATTTTGTATTACTGAGAGAAAAATCATTTGTGATTATTTTATAATTGATTAACATATAATTCAATGTTTATAAATTTTAGAATAATTACAGTTCAATTCTTCAATAGCATAAACTAACACAATATAATGAGAAATGAAAAATAGATTTTTTATTAACCTAACAGACACCTCATATAAAAATGATAAAGTTTTGTATGTTTTTATGTTATTTTATGCTATTAGAGATCGAATTATATTTTTTTCTAAAAATTATTGAGTTAGATTGTAATTTAATCAATTATAGAATTGCCCCAAATGAGTTTTTCGTGAGATCCTTAAAATTTAATAGTTACATCCCCGATTTCAAAAAGTGTGGCAATTTATATATATATTTTTTTTGTAGTTTCCCTATTATGACTTAAGATAAAAAAGTTATACTATCGACAAGACATTGGTCTATTGATCTTGAGTATTATCTAACAACTTTAAAATCATGAATTAGATTTTGATGGTACCATATGGTCTATGGACGCACTTAATCACATGGGTATATAAAGGCATTGTGATATAATGACTAAATATTACGAATCACTGTAAATTAGTCACTTCAAATTTGAGGAGATATTTTTCTACCTCGTTATTAAAATCATTTCACAGTGACTAATTTATATGTGTATTTATTATTTTTAATGTATAATGACAACTATACCCTTGTTATATTAACATGTACCATATAAATATTGTGAGTATTATTGTAACTTCACATGCGTCTGCTGAATATTTTTCTACTGTATTAGGTAGAAAACATTTTCACTAAATTAAATATGATAAGTTAAATTTTTTTAATTAATAAGGAGTGATTCGAATAATTTCAAGAAAATATAAAATATCCTTAGAGATAAGTTTCGCATATGGGAAAACTGCGATAAAATGAAGTTTTAGAGCCCCAAAAATATGGTTGTCTTGGGCTGTAGTTAGTTAATTACTAATGCAATTTTATCACGTGTAAATTATTAACCAACTACTCTCTTCGTCCTCTAATACATGTTGTTTAAGATTAATTTGAGTTGATTAAAATGAAATAAATGCTAGTGGTTGAACAAATTTAATGAGTGGTGGTTGGTTTTTTTTTAAAGAAATCCGTGCATAAAGTAAAATTGATAGATTATTACTGGTGATGAATGATTTTTTATTGATTATGATAAAGAAGCGATTAATGTTTGACGCTTTAAGGTATATTGATATTAAATATGCATGGAAAATTATTAAGTGACAAGTAAAAGTGGACAAAAAAATTCGATTATGTGACATGTAAAAGAGGACAAAGAGAGAATTATACGTAGAATCTGATCCAGAAATGCAAAATTGAAAACATTCAAATCATAGCTATGCAGTTCTGATGTGCAATTGTCAATCATTATTTGACATATGTTCATTAAAATTGATTAACTTTATTTATATCAAAACCGTCTTATTTTTCGCACAAATAATTTTGATTTACAGAATTACAGCCAAATTAATTTGTTTTCTTGACTGTATACTTGCTTAGCATTATGGAATCTAAATCTAATTAATAATAGGAAAAAAATATCAAAAAGGGTGTTGAATTATCACCAATTGTCCGATTGCCCGAACAATCACAATTTTCAAAAAAAATGCGATAAAAAACGGACTGATTTCGGATAATGCTTAAGATCAATTTTATTGATTTCTTAAATGTAATTGATTTTATTAAATTTGTTGAGGATTATGAATGATTGAGTATGAAAAGAGATATTTTTTTTATATGCCAAGCAACGTATTTTTCGCACATGAATCTTATTCTTGTGATAATATTACTTTTTAAGTGTAACGGTAAATTTATATTAGAAAATCAGTTCAATTTTTTTATCACATTTTCTTGAAAAGAATGATAATTCGAACCGTAATTTATTAACTCGTGATAATTCAGAATCATTTTGAGTTTTTTTCCATAATATTTATTGTATAATAAGACACGTGAGAGTTTTAAATTTTAATTAAAGCAATCCCATTTTTAAGTACTGTATTGGGATGCTAAAATTAGACATAGTTGAAGTAAGTGGTTTGTGTCTTTTTTGTGCATTGATTGCGCCTTCCATTAGTTCCACATAATAACGCCACGTGGCAATGTTGTGTATTATAAATTAACGAAATCCAGACACCAAAATTCATCTTGCAAATACTTGATTTTTTTTTTTAAAATCGATTTATTTTTGGCCACCATGACAAATCTCAGAATGAGGAGAGCTTTGGTTCTTGCCCTCTGCATTGTCTTGCTCTTCTCATCACAAGGTAATCTCTCAAAAATAAATAAAAAGTAAAATAAAACTAAATGTTTGTCATTAGTGGCGGCAGATATTTTTATTTCGGTATGCAAAAGATTACTTAATAATAAATTTAAGGGTAAAATATAACAATCACTCTTCCTTGCTCCGAGAGCACGTACTCCCGTTTGTAATGTCGTTTTGATTTTGATAAAAATGACGTCATTTTACGTTTTAAACATTAAACACACCGCACAACTGGTAAATATAGAAGAAGAACTGATGAATATTCATCAGTTGTGCTTCTATATTCACCAGTTATATACATAAGCACAACTGATGAATATTCACCAGTTATATATATATGCACAACTGATGAATATATAAGCAGAACTGACGAATATTCACCAGTTGTGCTTTTATATTCACCAGAACTGATGAATATTCACCAATTGTGCTCCTATATTCACCAGAATAATGAATATTCACCAGAATCGATGAGTATTCACCGGTTATGCTTCTATACTCACCAAAACTGATTAATATTCACCAGTTGTGCTCTTAGATTCACCAGAATTGATGAATATTCACCAGTTGTGTGCTTCTATATTCCTCACAACTGGTGAATATTCATCGGTTCTGCCGAATATAGAATCAAAACTGGTAAATATTCATCAGTTCTGCTTATATATTCATCAGTTGTGCTTATATATACAACTTGTGAATATAGAAGTAGAACTGGTGAATATTCATCAGTTCTGTTTCTTTATACAACAGTTGTGCTTATATATACAATTGGTAAATATAGAAGCACAACTAGTGAATATTCATCAGTTCTGCTTATATATTCACCAATGTGCGGTGTGTTTAATATGTAAAACATAAAATGATGTTATTTTCATTAAAATCAAAACAACGTCGCAAACGAAAGTAGGTACTCTCGGAGTACCCAAGAATTTGCGAAAATATAAAAACATGCTCCAATCTACCATTTATTTTTAGATTAAGTACCGATTTTTTTAATTCTTCAATTTCAGTACTGAACTTTTTAATTATTCAATTCAAATATTATAAACTTAAATAAAAAGAAACAATTAGCCTGGAATGAGAAAATCAATTTGGGTGTCCAACTCTTTAGCTATAATTTTGAAATTTGTATAAATATATCAGACATAAAATCTATTTTATTATATGGGGAAAAATCCAAAAAGGGTCCTGAACTACCACCGCTTATCAAATTGCGGTCTAAACTACCATGATTCCAAAAAAGTTATGATGAAAAAAAATTGGCTGATTTTCTAAAATAAAATTCATCATTACATTCCAAAACTAATATTATTATGAGACTTACATTTGTGTGTGAAAATTACGTCGTTTGGTTATCAAAAAAACGTAGTTTTCTTTATGTACGTAAAACGATATAATTTATTTTGGTAACAAAACGACGTAATTTCGCGCACAAATCTAAGTCTTATAATAATATTAGTTTAGAAATGTAATGGTAAATTGTATAAGAAAATAAGTCCATTTTTTCATCACACCTTTTTTAGAAATCATGGTAGTTCTGATCGCAATCAGGTAAGTGTGGTAGTTCAGAGTCCCTTTTGAGTTTTATCTCTCATTATATAAATTTTATTATTTCATTACGTATATTTTACTTAAATTGAATAGTTAAAAAGTTCAGTACTGAAATTAAAGAAGTAAAAAATTCGGTACTTAATTTGAAAATGGATGATAGTTCGAGATATGTTTTTGTAGTTTACCCAAAATTTAAAGTAGAATATAATACATGATGATTTAAGATCAAAATACATTTCGAAGTTAATATATTTTTATTCACTTTTGTTTGACTATGACTTTTTTTATCTAAATATGATATTGATGGATTGAGATTCGAATATTAAAAATATATCAAATTTAAATTGATTTGGATGAATTCATACTATATTTGAATTGAATCTGAGTGAGCATTGTACCATCTATCGTACCGTAATCTATACTGAACTTTCGGTAATTTGTCAGAAATATTGAAAAATCTTATAACGTAATATTTTTAATGTTTTCGAACAGAATTGTCGGAGGCAGCAATGAACTGTAATGACTATAAACCATGCACGAGTTCCGAAGTTTGCAGTTATGCTTGTTCGACTCAAGGGTACAGTCAGGGCGGAGTATGTCTACCTTATTCTCAGGAGAAGCCATCCAGCTCTAGATGTTGTTGTTATTATTGATGACAACGTTAATATGTATGTTGGTCGCTTTCTCTGTGATATTTTTACTTGAAATAAAAATAAAATTTTCTATTTTTTTTATATATTTTTTATTATAAGATGAAAATATGATCTAATTTCACTTCATTAAAAATATAATATTGGAGAAATGTTATATGAAGTGCATGTTTATTTTGAGTGTTGGAACGTGTATAATATTAATTATATGTTTGGTAAATGAATTAGACATTAGAATAATTAGTTTCCAAACAACTAATAAGAAATAAAAATATTATAAGATTATTATTAATAATTTTGTGATGAGTGATTAAAAGGTACACTCACTATTAATAATGAGATAAATGATACTTCTAACAAATGTGCTCTAAAAAGATAATAAAAAAGATGGAAACCCTTTGATCTTTCGGTACTTTTTTCAACGTCCTTTTGACCAGGATCATACAGAATTTGGGTTGACAAGAAATTCAATTCAAATGAATTTAATTAAATTATTTTGGATTAACTTAGATTTATTTGAATTGAGTTAGGTTTAATTTGTGTTGAGTTGGTTTTTAAGTCAACTAAAATGAATTTGGATTGATCTAAAAGTGAATTCAACTCAATTAAAAATTTATTAAAATTTTTTATTAGAAACATATGTATTGAATCAAATTCAACTCGAGTTAAAAATTTTGAATATAAGTTGAATTATGAGCCCTCTTATAGGAATTGGATCTAGTAATGTGCTCCAATTTGCCGCACAGCTTAAAATGACATCGTTTTATTTATTTGCATGCTACTCAATTGAAATTACATATCAAAATGTCATCGTTTTAGATTGAGCGACAAACAAACAAACCAAATGACGTCACTTTGAGTTGCACAACAAATTACAGTGCAACACTGGATCCGATTCTCAGCATACAAACCAAGTTCTTTCATAATTTTAAACATCACAAAATGAATAACATTACAAAGAGCCCCATCTTAGTTCACAAGTTGTCCAATTGGGACCCGATTTGAGTTGTGATTGTTGTGAACTGTTCTCAGCCTCATCCATCTCATTTCTTCATCTACGAGACGAATGTCTACCTCTTGTACCAGGTGATTTTCTAAATTGAGGGTTTATAACATGTCAAAGACCATTAAATACCTCCCGATAGCAAATGTCAGGAATTGGCTGAAATGATCTCGCCCATGTTCAGTTATACGCATCCATGGATTATTCTTTTGTGATTCATAGATATTAGACAGCCACATCTTTGTGCAAACGGCCACCACATGAGAAGACAAATACTAAAGCAATTGTCATTTTCCAAATGTGCATGTACTAAGATCCAAATTTACGATCACTTTAACTTTCTTGCCCACTATTGCCACATCCCCTCTGTATACTGAATTATTATACATTTCAACTTCATGTGTAACACACTAGTCAACCATCTCAGCCATATGATTCTCAATCATTATAGAGAAAATCTTCGGATGCGTTGCAAGCTTCTTTTCTTGCTCCCTATATTATTTATTAGTTTACTTGAATGTGTAATGCACAAATGTATACATAGACAAATCTCCTCCACTCTTCAGAACTCTATTAAATACCTCACTCGCATTTGTTCTCATCGATCCCTACCGTTTACCACTCTCGTTATCTACTTAGGCCCACTTCTCGTTAGGTGTATCATGCAACCATTAAATGTTGCATGTATTGGTCTTTAATAATCTAATGAGTTTACCAAATTTATCTTCAAATGTCATCTTTTGTATTTTAGAAGCAATAACACCCAACATGTCTTTGAGGTCTTTGTTTCGTACTCGAGTCATGAAGCTACTTTGAAAAAACCAAGAACACAAACTTTATGATGTGTTCTGAGAGGAGACCACTTTGGCATAGTCATAGCTGAAGAATTTCCGCATATCGATAAAAAATAACATAAAAATTATATATGTCAGTAACTCCCATACGAAGACAACTCATAAACTACCCCAATTATCAATATTTTCACTCTCCACCAAACATATGCTATTGAAACAACCTAATTTTGTGCGTCAAGTTTGACAGCAACAGATAATGCGCCCTTCCACTTTTCATATAAATGAGTGTCATCCACCGTTAAAATCGATCGACGGAGTTGGAAAGCTTGGATTGATGGTGCGAATCCCCAAAAGACACAATCGACATACATAGTTTGTTCATCCTTAAGCATTATGCACCGGTACAAAATAGTTCCAGGATTAGTTTGTTGGAGCGTTTTTCATGTACGTGGAAAAAATAACAAATGACTTCTCTCAATCACCGAACATGTTTTCCATCGCTTTCTGTCGGCCTCCAAGCCTTCAAATAAGACATTTTGTACCATACATCTTCTTAAAGTATTCACAATCTGAGATGGTGAAATACGTAAATTTTCCTATATGAACTCTTTCATCTCCCATCCAATGAAGTTTTTATTCAAATGGATGTTATTTCATTTGAGATCACATCAGAGTCACATGTATGAGGTCCTTCATACAGACTCACAACCAACATCAACGAAATCTTTTTCTTAACAACTCTGAGATGTTACTTGCAATACACATCCACTTCTCCTTCCTTCTGACATTTCAAATTGAGCAAATTCAAGTTCAACTTAACCACTTTATAGTCCATTCGATTTTACAAATAATACATTTGACAAGCATGCACCGCTTCTTCTTTAGTAACAAATCTTATAAAAGTCACCATTGTCATTACTTCCGTATAATCAATGGTGTGTCATCTTTTGTGACCTAATTAGAGATGTCGCTAAAGGTCGGATAATTTAAGTATTCTAGCTGAGGCTCACTAAATGCATCCACTATCGGGTTTGATGATTATCCGATATGAAAATAAGCACTGGTTTCGCTCATACTTTTGTAACGATCATGAGATCCATCATAGTCATCCTCACCAAATAATCTACTGGCCAACACATCCTCTAAATCTTCATCACTATCGCCATATGATATTTTTAACTCTTCACTATCATAATCGTCTAAAACTAGATTATCAAGAGTCTTTAACATTCCGATTACGACACCATCAAAAAAGAATCGTTGTTCGGCATGATTATTAAATACGTCAAAAAACACCACAACACATGAATCGGCATAATTCAATAATTTTTGTAATAAATTCATGCGGAAATATATCGACTCTACAAATTTTCCAAGCCATCACTCGTCACATTGACAAGTGCACATTGATTAGTGCACCAATTGACAAAAATAGAACATCAACTCAATCAAACTACAGACATGTCGACACATTTAAAGAATTAGACAAACGAATACAAAACCCTAACTAAATTGTATACCATAACATATCAACCCTAACACTAACAAATTGAAGAACACAATTCCAAAAGTTAATGCATCAAGGCTGAATGAAGAACACAATAACACAACAATCAAGTAATACGTACTTGTAGAAGCAATTTTAACCAACACAATGATTGCACAAGGAGATTGAGATCTTCACTCACTTTTTGCCTTTGCGCCTCTCGGAGTCCAAATTGATATGACGATCCGACGACCTTCACTCCTCTCCACATATGACGGCGGATCAGGACCGATTGAGAGATGACTACGTCTTGGAGAGTTGATTGCAGCGGCTGCGGGAGAAATAAAAAGAGAAAAGAAAGAAGGAAGAAAAGCGTATGTGTTTTTAGATCTAGTTGAATCGCCATTTCAGACTACGGCGGTCTCAATTAGAAACGATGACATTTGGTTTAATCTTCATGTTCAGAAAGCATGCCAGATCAAACTGTCGTTCCATACCGTGTCTGGAATAAGTCCCACCGCGGTTTCATAAGGCAGTTGGAATTAATGTCCAACCGCCGTTTGAAAAAAAAAAGCGGCTGGACTCAATGCAGACATACTTCCTAACGGCTAGGGGAGAGCATTCGGTTAAAACCGAACCGAATTATTAATTCGGTTAACCGACCGAATTAACCGAATTTTAAAAATACTAACCGATAACCGAACCGAACTACACGGTTAACCGATAATTCGGTTATCGGTTAAATATGTAATTAACCGAAATAACCGAATAAAAAAAATTATATATAGACAGAACCAGCCTGTGAAGATGCAACCCGAGCATCTACAAAGGACCTCAAAATTTAGGAGGCCACATATACAGTTCTGAGCCAGTAACTTAAATTAGGCTTCTCACAAGTGTATCCTTTAAGTAAAGGATTTCACAAAAGAAGCCCATAAGCTTGGCCTAAACTCAAATTTTGCCCAACTCTAAATGACTATATATAAGCTTGGAAACTAGGATGAACCAAAATTTAAGACATATGGGATATGTAAGCTTTGAAGGCAGGTTGGACCTCAACCACTCCTTGCACTTC
>NQLW01000012.1:850674-869353 GCA_002312845.1 Kalanchoe fedtschenkoi
CTCCGAAACGCACTTGGTCCCCGACGCCGGTAAGTTCAACCAAATCGCGTCACTCGTGCGCAGCAGCTGACACAGAACGACCAAAATAGGCAGAACCGACGCCTTCTTCATTGCCTTCGTGCGCTCAATTGCTGCGGAGCACGTTCTAGAAGCTTTCGATAGGCGATAAGGCTTTTTCGGTTTTCCGAAAATTCGTTTTTTTTTTGGTGTGTTCTTCGTCGCTTGCTCAATTCGATCTTCTCGTGTTTCATCGTCTTGTTTAGGAAACTGGGTGTCCTCAGAGTCAATGGGCCGTTGACTAGTACGGCCCAACTCAAACACTGTTGTGAGCCGTACAGTGGGTCGAGAGGATAAAGTTGGATTGCGAGAGTCAGGTATTGAGTTGTCCTAGCACCAACTGTAGTAAGAGTGTTGATAATATAGTTGGAAACGAATCGTTTCGAATCAAATATTGAAGTGGTTATGTTGGTTCATTAAAAGTTTAATGTGTTCCAATAGAATATTAATGAAGTTCTAAAATATATGTTCAAATTTGATTCGTTTAATTTTTATGAGTTTGAATCGGAACTCAAATTTGCTCTCAACATATAGATTGATCTAATATAAAATTTAATATATATGATAAATAATTTTTTAAACGAGTTTGATCGAATTTTAAACAAGGTACTTATTAATAAAAAAAATTATAGTCTAGTTCATAAACCTCACACGAATTATAAATAAGTTTAAATCGTACATTTAAATGAACCCATAAACGAGCTAATTAGATGTTTAATTCTTTTATTTCAAAAGGTCCATAATTGATTTCAAATAATAGATATAAGTTACCTCTATTTTGGTTACATTAAATGAAATATATTTAAATTTTTATTTACTAATTTCTATTCGAGTTATATTCTAGATAAATCCACAGACTTATCGAAATTCTAATCAAGGACTTACCGAACTTCTGATTGAGCTTGTTCACGAGAGGAACAACCTCTGTCGAATGTTTGACATATTTATTAAACGAGCTTCACATAATTATTCTTTATTTCTATATATATAACAGAATAGGATTGGGAGTGTTGCGACGCTCTTGGTCGGTGGTTCGGTCCCGATTGGTTCGGTTCGATTTGAAATCGGCCGATTCGGTTTGAAACCGGTTGATTCGATTTGATTTTAAATGTTAGTGGATCGGTTCGGTTTTAATTTTTTGGTTTCAAATTTCAAAAAATCGATAACTAATAATTTGGTTTGATTTTTAATTTTTTTCGAATAGAACCGATCCAAACCCGTCGGTTCGACGGGTACTCTGCCTTGTTCTTAATAATAATATTTATTTTACTAATGAACGAGCATAGAACGAGCTTTGACCGAGCCGCTCATACTAGCTGAAAATCATACAGCTATTCTTCTAGCCAGGAACTTGTAACTGGAAGCCTGCAGTGTCTCGACTTTGGTTATCTGTAGTTGTCTCATTTTTTCGATTTGCCTCGTTAATATTGTCTGGCGAGAGATTATGACTCTTTAGAGACAGCGTGCTGCTTGGATAGGATTTCAGCCACGAGCTGGCGGCCGAATAAGTGCGATAGAGCGTACAGGCACAAATTTGCGAACCGGTAATGCTAATGATGAATATTCTGCCGACACTGAGGATGGTGATAATAGAGACGTTCATGACCATCGTCAAATACGTCGCAACCGCCATGACAGGTTTCAACCACTACCACGACGAGAGGTACATGACAATGATGATTTGTTAGGAAGAATTAAATTCACTATGCCACCTTTCAATGGTAAGTATGACCCCGATGCTTATCTTACATGGGAATTAGTTGTTGATCAAAAATTTGCATGCCATGATTTTCCATAAAATAGAAGGGTTAGGGCTGCTACTAGTGAATTTACTGATTTTGCATCTGTTTGGTGGAGTAAGTATTGTCGTAAGAACTCTAATACACCAGAAACTTGGGATGCATTAAAAAGAATAATGCGAGCTAGATTTGTTCCTTCATACTATGCACGTGATATGTTAAATAAATTGCAACAGTTTAGACAAGGTACTAAAACCGTAGAGGACTATTATCAACAATTGCAAACAACTATGTTGCGTTGTGGTTTCATAAAAGATGAGGAGGCCGATATGGCTAGATTTATGGGAGGTTTGAACCGTGAAATTCAGGATATTTTAAGTTACAAGGAATACAATTTTGTTACTCGTTTATTTCATCTTGCTTGTAAAGCTGAAAGGGAGGTGCAGGGACGTCGTGCAAGCATGAAGACTAACTTACCTACAGGTAGTGTTAATTTCTGGTCTCAACGCACTTCTGCAGTGCCATCAAATCGAGTAGCTACTGTGCCTTTCTCATACATCAAGCCACGCCCATTTACATCAAATTCATCACCTCGCACATTTGAAGAAACTAAGAGATCAGCCCCAACACCTACTAAGAGTTCTTCGTCTATTGTGTCAACTGGAAGAACAAGAGATATTCAATACTTACAATGCAAAGAATATGGTCATGTGCGCAAAGATTGTCCAAGAAAACGTGTATTGATTATACGCGAAGATGGAGGATATTCGTCTGCTAGTGATTTAGATGAAGATACTTACACTTTGCTTGCAGCTGATTCTAATGGGATTCGTGGAGCCCTAACCAAGCCGGCCTTGGAGATATTTCATTTGGTTTGTTGCCCTCGGTGTTTATTCGCAATGGTGTCGCCAGCTGTGCTTGTGTAAATTGTTGTGGCGAGTAGATGGGCATTTGAAGTGTTTTCATGCAGCAAACTGAGAGGTGAGGCGCAAAGCTGTTTATGTGAAGATAGTAGCTGTAGCAGTTGTAGCATACTAGCATCTCTAATCTGAGTGGACATAGTGATGAGGACATCACGTCATCTAATGAGGAGTCGTTGTCTCTGTCAGATACACATCCAACAAGTCCGGTAACTGCTGTTCACGGACCAATTACTCGAGCTCGAGCCCGTCAATTAAACTATCAGGTGAACTCATTCCTAAGTGTTCATACAGATCTTTCTAAGGATTGGATGCTACTAAATTATTGTGACGATTTTGTTGTCCTTAGAAACATGGAAGGAGATACTAAAGTGACTGCACTGCATAAATCGAGTTCAAATCCCAAGATTTATTCAGACCCGGAGTGGGTTTGCCGCGTGTCAAATTTGGAAAGTTCTTGAAGTCTCATGTCAAATGGATCCAGCCAAGTGTTAAAAGTCCATCTGAGCTGTCCAGAAACAACAAAATAAATTTTGTTGGCTTTTAGTAGAAATTTGGGCTTAGGGTTTAAGTAAGACTGATAATAGGATTTGGACTATGGGCCGGGGCTTATTAATATTAGTCCAAATCTTATCAGTGATAGAAATCCTAATCAGCTTAGAAGAAGCCATTTCCTTCCTTATATATAGATAGTTGTAGTATTCTTTTTTAGTTGGATTTGTTTAGATTAAAGTTAGCTGCTGCTTCTTTTTCCTGTATTCGCGCGTGTCGGCTAGATCGCCCATTTACTTGTCTTCAGAATCCCAACTCTTGTTATTATTTTAGATTTGCAATTTCAGTTGCTTATTCATCTTGTTCTTGCTTGTTCTTCGATTGCTAGCAGGTACAAGGACCTTCGTGGTCAGGTTGATCGTGCTTCCGCAACATTAATAACACTTCTGGAGTAGGTGTAACGATTGCCAAGGCGCAACATCCTGGACAATATATGTACCCTGCCGAAGTAAGGAACCATGGCATATATGTTTGGAATAGATTCCTTTTTGAGAGAGTTGAAAAAGCACTATCTCATTGAAAGGTTCTATACATCTGCCCTTTCTCAACGCATTTGACAAAGACTCTGTTTTTTCCTATTTTCGGATGGTAAATCTTTCTCAGAACATGGAGTGTGAATCAAACTCATGTTTGAATTGAATTGAGATACTGATGCAAGTTCTTCCCTTCTGAATCAGATAGATTCAGATCTGAAAGAGGTTGACAATAAGTTCTTTCCAAATGGACTATTTCTCCCTATATTAGAGGTGTTCCAGAAATGTCTGCGATCGAATAAATAGCTCTACGACCGAATGGATCGGATCGAATTGGAAACTTGAAATATTTGTACAAGTTATACGTTTCGTCACTACTTTGTGGAAAATCCTTAGGTATGAATATGTTAGATACCTGTGACTCGATTGGTGAAATAATATCTCTCTCCAAAAAAGCATGTTTTTTTTTACCGCCGCACAAATCAAATATTTTGTTGCGAATGAACAAGATATTGAGGAATTGTCAGAATTATTGATACGCACATAAAAGGGGAATCTTTTGTTACAATAGAAGCAGAAGTGATGTGGATTATTCAAGAATCGAAGTCGATTTGCTTTATAAAAAGAAGATATCAATGAACTTCCATGAAATGGTTTCACGGGATTCAGCCAATTGTCTTGATCGTGGGATATCATTGAAAAATAGGAATCCGTGTTATCAAAGGATTTCCTGCGATTATTTCTAATATGGAATGAGTCAATCATCCACTTTGGTATCTTATTGAACAAAAATGGTGATATTCTTCCTCCATTGATCAAGAATTTCGATTTTTCAGAAGCATCATGATCATCCAATAAGAAGGGTTTCCATTTTTTCAAATGAACGATTTGAAGACCTATTGATTCTAACAACTAATTGCAGAGTTGATAATTCGGACCTTTCAATTCATAGATGTGGGTCTCGGACCTATGAACGGGGATCTTCCCGAAACTCACAAAGAAAAAAGGAAGTGAATTAGACAAAAAGAGAAGCAACTTGGACAAATCTTTTTTGTCGATAACTTCAAACCAGTCAATCGAATATTGATTATGAAGTAATCGATTGAACACTACTTGAAAATGGCTCTTCTGCTCAGAAACGAAATGTTCCAAATGTTCCTGGAAATTTTTGCTCCCATTGGAATCTTTGTATCTATCTGCATTAGGATCCCGATTCATGGATCTCTCGGATCGAGAAATAAAAATAAGAGGGTCGAACCATTTCTTCTGACTCTTTTTCAAATTCGATAAATGTTGGTTGATCATATATTTCATTACAGTTCTATGATTCAGAGTATCATTTCCTATTTGATACCTTTGAATTCCATATTCAAAGTTGCGATCGGATCTATTCATTAAAAAGAATGGATTCAATACATTTCTTATGTACTCATAGGTGCTAGATTGGATTTGAATCAGATTTCAAATCAATCTAGATTGATTGAATGCCTTCATTATGTTGTTGCTAGCAAATACCACTCTTTTTGGTTTTGGATCTTCCAAATCATTCCCGCAGGAGATACAGACCCATTTTTTTCTCATCCTTCGATAAAATGATTCATTCTCTTCATAAAAAATAGGAGGTAGAACCAATAAAGATTTCTTTTTCGATTCATCCCTGGCCTCATTCAAGAATTGGTTTTGATCCAATCCGTAGGAATCAATAAAAAAGGCAAATCCCTTATGATACACCAGATCTGCCTCGGTTATTGATAGAGTGAATAGATCTGCCTTTTCTTGAAATCTCTCTTCTGATTCAAAATCGTGGCGTAATGCGTATCCCCCCTGTTCCGGTCATGGAATAGATGAAAGAAATCAAAAAATGGATTTTTGTTCAAGACTAAAATCTTATTGGAACTGTCCATATCCGGTTCGTCCTTCGGAACCATATAACATCCCGAATCTGATGACATAAGATGAATTAAGACAGTATATTGTAAATATGTAATTATCTTGAATATATTAACCATTTATTTATTTTCCGATCGCCTGGAAGGGACAAAAGAAGGATCTTGTTCTTTCATCAACAATTTATGATCTCTAGTGGACCTCTCAGTAGGATTCGAACCGAAATGAAGTTCTGACCATCTGTCAGAGAAAAAAGTACGAATGGATCTTATAGGATTCCCAAGAACTTCTTCGATTTCTTCCGGAAGCAGATGATTTCACCTTCCGTGAATAGCCGGGACATTGAGGAATACCCAGAAAGGCATTTCGGGAATCGGTCTAATTCTATCTCTGTTCGTTCCGTTTGAAGAAAGGAAGGATCCCAAAGAATCGATCTTTCTTTTAGTTGATGAATCTCTCTTTGATTGATCAATGTGTGATATTCCGAATCCTCATTACTAATGGAATCGAAATGATCTCTAGATTGATTAGAAGATCTTTTCAATTGGCTACACTTCGTTACTTGAACGAAACTAGATCTTGTGGAATCATATTGAATATTTGATGAGACATTCTGTACCTTGCTAAAAAACCGATCCTTGTTTACCAACCACACATTGTCTAACCAAATCCAATTCTCTCTTGATACGTTCCTCAAAAAATCCGATTCGTGCGGATTCTTCTCCCAACTAACGAAGAGATCTTGGTGGAATTGCCACATATGAAATTGAGCACAATTTTGCAAAGAAATAGCCCACTTGTTTCTCGAGAAGAGATGGGAAACGTGCTCAATATCATTTGATTGAATAGTTGATCCAGCTCCTTGTTCTTTAAAGAAACCCTCCACTTCAATAGGATTTTTTTCACGAAAAGCAGACATGAGATAACAAATGCAGTGTTTCACTAAGATTTCGAATAGCTGTCCCAAATTCAAGTTGATTATGTTTCGCCTCTTCCTCGGAGAAAGACGATCAAACAATTCCCAATCATGGTCCTTGCAGATCGGATCATCCATAGAATATACAAAAAGAAACCCCAGAGATATTTGATATCTTTCTCCTTGAATGAGATCTCAATTCGAGCGACGGTTTTATTAGATATCTTACAACTGGAATCCCTCTTGTTCCGATCCAGTTCCTCCACCACTGCCAACCCCAGTTAGATTCAGGCGTGATACACTTTTTAGTTATTGGGAGAACCCAAGTACTCTCTTTCGGATTCAGGAAACAACGCTCAGAGATCTTTTTTCCCTTTGGAAGATACAGGAGCGAAACAATCAACCTATTGATATTGGAAGACCCAAAAGATTCTTCCAATGTATCATTTCTGGGTCCAATGGAATTCATAGGTTAGGAAGAAGCCCTGTCAAATAGATATTTTTTCTTTCGACCATATTTTGATTGTTAATACAATATATAAGGACCGCTACTACAAATAGTACTACACCCTTGATCATGAAATATCGATTGCTTGTTGAACCCTGTGAATTGCGTGAAAGTAGGATACTCAAAATTCGGGGGATAAGGAGTTTTAGAAAACGCTCTTGGTGGAAAAAAATGTGAATGAAAGATCCCACTGAATTGAATTGGGTCCAGGATTTGAATTGATGTCCCTTCACTAATTCCTCCTAAATTGCATTGATTTATCCTAAAGATCTCATTTCAATTGGAATTTGGTTATTCACCATGTACGAAGATCCCCACTAAGCATCCATGGCTGAATGGTTATAGCGCCCAACTCATAATTGGCAAATTCGTAGGTTCAATTCCTACTGGATGCACGTCAATGGGACCCTCCAATAAGTCTATTGAATTGGCTAAGTATCAATGGAATCTCGTCATCCATACATTACGAATTGGTGTGGTATATTCATATGTTAACATATGAACAGTAAGAACTAGTATTCTTATTGAGACTAGAACTCATAGGCTGTAGTCGGATCGCCAACGTCTTCTCCTCCCAAATCGAAACCCTATCTCATCGAAAGATCGGGACCACACAAACTCCTATCAATTGGTAATCAGAGCCAGATTTCTCGGTTGTTCTCTACTCCGTGACTACGTTTGATTATAGGCTCACGTCTAGGGGTGTTCACTATATGGTTAACGGTTAACCGAATTCGGTTAACCGAAAAATTTGGTCCGGTTAACCGACAAATTCGGTTCGGTTAACGGTTAAGTATATTTGATTATTCGGTTAACCGATTAACCGATTAACTGAATGAAATCCCGTCGTTTCCTTCATTGGAAACTGCCGTTTTGATCTCTCTACCCTTTCACTTGTTTTCTTCCTTCACTAGCTGATTCGACGATCTAGATCTAGGTTAATTTCCAGCGGCCGACCTGCCCTCCCCTCTCCGCGACTCCGCCCGTCGTCGCCCTACCCATCTCCGGTCGTCGTCACCCCAGCCCTCTCCCCCCGTCGTCGCCCCAGCACTGTCACGCCTCGCCACGGTCGACGCCTCGCCTCGGTCGACGCCTCGCCTCGGTCTACGATCTAGGCTGCGAATTGATCAATCCAGCCACTGGATGACGGACAACAACGAGGACAAAACCTGGACGTCGCTTAGTCACTCAGCGTGAGTCGCCTCTTTCATCCTTTATCTGCTACAAATTGCAAGTCTTGTGATTAATTTTGTACGTCTATTTGATGACCTTTCTTGCTTTCAGTCGGGTTTGATTTCTATTTTGGATAGCTTGTTATCTGTTCTTGGATAGATTGTTTTTGGGTTGCTCCAGATTTTGACATTTGTGTTCGTGTGTTGCTTCTTGTCTATTTCCAGATAATGTTAAATGATGATTCTGGATTTTTTTCCTGAGTAGGATTTGGTGCGGAGGTCTAATTCTTATAGTTGTATGACTTAATTTGAAATCTGAGCTGTTTGGAACAACTCATAATCTTGTTAAATGGGGCCGTAAAGGTCTTGTTCATTGAAAATGGTCTGACTTTTGATGAGCGGTCATGTGTTTTCTTCATCACTTTTTAGACTGGATGAAGATGTGAATACGAGAGATGAGCAAGGTTAAGGCTCTGATAAAAGTGATGGTGCACCGGGGACATTTCAAAATACACCACACAAAGAAAGGTTAAGGCTCCACTGGGATAATTTGGCTACTGATGCTGCAGAGTCTTTATTTATAAATTCACCAAACGAAGCTATAGCATTTCGAAGACTGCTTGACAAGTCTCCAGATAATGAGGAGAATCCCGGTTCTCTTGCATCTCTGTTCCCGGATAATATTCTGCAAGCCATCCCTTCATTTCCTTCCATAAATCAGCAGTGATCATCAAGCCAGGTTAGTAATTGAAATTCGCATCCATGACCATTCAATTAAAAGATAGTTTCATCCTCCTCAGTCATTAGTTTTTTTCCTTACATTCTCCTTCACATTGACACTTTTTTTTATTAATCATCTACGTCAAAATGCGCTGCATGGTTGCTGTACTAAATTATGTGATTTGGTTTTCCTCCTGAGCATAAGGCAATTGATAGTTGGGATACCGAGTCAACTAATGAGCTGATCATGGGCAGGTCTTGTTTTGTTAATCATGTGGTGATTGACTGCAGGAACCGGATTTGCTGCTGTTGGATGAGCCTACAAATCACCCTGTTGGTGATCAAGCTGATGAACTAAGACAACACCCTGTTGGTGTTTTGATGTTTGAATAATCATGATTGTAAACTTATTTTGGGTGTAAAATTATCAGCAGCAGGATATTTTTTTATTTTGAATTTAAATTCGGTCAAAAATTCGGTCAAATTAACCATTTAACCGAATTAACCGAGTTTTCGGTTAATCGGTTAATCGGTTAAATTAACCGAAAATTCGGTTCGGTTAACGGTTAAGAAATTTGCTGGTCGGTTAATCGGTTCGGTTAACCGAATAGTAAATTCGGTCGGTTATTAACCGAATTTACAGCCCTACTCACGTCTCTAGCAGACTCAAACTTTAGGCCAGCACAGTCCCGTCGCTAAGCGTTATTCAATTTGACTTTGGCCAACGTGGTTCCGGTTTGTTTCTCATCCTTTTCAGCCTACCCTTATAGCTCCACTACATATTCGTCTACAACTTAAAGGTATTTGTGAGTGCCATAGATACATTGACTTTTAGAAGTTTTTTTTGATTTGTTGGCAGCCATCACCACCTGCAAAGTTCGGTAAGAATTTGTAAGAACTTATTTGAAGAAGTTGAGAGTGAGAGACTTGAGCGAACCACATTCTTGAGAGGCATATATATTTCACAAGCCACTTTATTGAGTGAACTATTTTTTTTTTCTTGAGAGGACCCAATTCGAGCAGCACATCGGGGCATATTCTTGTATTTTGTTTATTTTATACTAACAATGGCAGGATCTTCAGAGGATGCCCCAGTCCCACATTCTCCTCGTACTAGGTCTATAATCCAACACTTCGAGCGCCAATTAAATTTGCGCACTGAAGGTCTTGATGACGATGTGCGAGTGACTAACGAAAGACTAGGTCAGCTGGAAGCTGCTCAAGTTGACACGACCAGCACTCTTGCTGCCTTGAAAACCTCAGTGGGAGATATCAACACCTCTCTTGTCACAATCATGAGTCGACTTGAGGAGATGAGTCATGCTCATGTAGAGCGTACGGGCACAAATTTGCGAACCGGCAGTGCTAATGATGAATAATCTGCCGACACTGAGGATGGTGATAATAGAGACGTTCGTGACCTGTCGAATACGTCGCAACCGCCATGACAGGTTTCAACCACTACCGCGACGAGAGGTACATGACAATGATGATTTGTTAGGAAGAATTAAATTCACTATGCCACCTTTCAATGGTAAGTATGACCCCGATGCTTATCTTACGTGGGAATTAGCTGTTGATCAAAAATTTGCATGCCATGATTTTCCAGAAAATAGAAGGGTTAGGGCTGCTACTAGTGAATTTACTGATTTTGCATCTGTTTGGTGGAGTGAGTATTGTCGTAAGAACCCTAATACACCAGAAACTTGGGATGCATTAAAAAGAATAATGCGAGCGAGATTTGTTCCTTCATACTATGCACGTGATATGTTAAATAAATTGCAATAGTTTAGGCAAGGTACTAAAACCGTAGAGGACTATTATCAAAAGTTGCAAATAGCTATGTTGCGTTGTAGTTTAGTAGAAGATGAGGAGGCCGCTATGGCTAGATTAATGGGAGGTTTGAACCGTGAAATTCAGGATATTTTAAGTTACAAGGAATACAATTCTGTTACTCGTTTATTTCATCTTACTTGTAAAGCTGAAAGGGAGGTGCAGGGACGTCGTGCAAGCATGAAGACTAACTTACCTACAGGTAGTGTTAATTCCTGGTCTC
Organism: Kalanchoe fedtschenkoi; assembly: GCA_002312845.1. Classification (NCBI taxonomy): domain Eukaryota; kingdom Viridiplantae; phylum Streptophyta; class Magnoliopsida; order Saxifragales; family Crassulaceae; genus Kalanchoe; species Kalanchoe fedtschenkoi. Next base: position 861,675 of record NQLW01000012.1, read on the forward strand.
AACGCACTGCTGCGGTGCCATCAAATCGAGTAGCTACTGTGCCTTCCTCAGACATAAAGCCACGCCCATTTACATCAAATTCAGCGCCTCGCACATTTGAAGAAACCAAGAGATCAGCTCCAACACCTACTAAGAGTTCTTCGCTATTGTGTCAGCTGGAAGAACAAGAGATATTAAATGCGTACAATGCAAAGGATATGGTCATGTGCGCAAAGATTGTCCACGCAAACGTGTGTTGATTATACGCGAAGACGGAGGATATTCGTCTGCTAGTGATTTAGATGAAGACACTTACACTGAGTGCTTGCAGTTGATTCTAATGGGATTCATGAAAAGCATGAGAAAGAAGAACACATTGGTGCTGAAGATGCAGAACGCTATGAAAGTCTCATTGTGCAGCGAGTGCTAAGCGCACAAATGGAGAAAGCAGAACATAACCAGCGACACAATTTGTTCCACACAAAATGTGTCATCAAAGAGCGCTCATGCCGCGTTATCATTGATGGAGGGAGCTGCAACAATTTGGCAAGTTCTGATATGGTGGAGAAGCTTGCTTTGACTTACGAAGCACATCCGCAGCCATATTACATCCAATGGTTTAATAACAACGGTAAGGTAAAGGTGACACGATTAGCAAAAGTTCAATTTTCTATTGGTTCTTATCATGATGCTATTGACTGTGATGTAGTACCCATGCAAGCATGTTCTGTGTTATTAGGTAGACCATGACAGTATGATAAAGAAGTCTTGCATCATGGTAGAACTAACCAATATTCTTTTTTCATCAAAATAAGAAAATTGTGTTACATCCTATGTCTCCTAAAGCTATTTTAAAGGATGAAATTACTAGAGGTAGTAAAGAGAAAAATCAGGAGCTTACGAACACAGAAAATCAAAGTGTGGTAAAGGAACTTGATCGACATAAAAAGAGAAACCCTAAACTAGTTCCTGAAAAGAAAAATGAAATCAAGTTGAAAGGTGCTTGTTTTATTGCTACCAAATCTGATATGAATGAATTAGATTGTAGTACTTCTATTTGTTATGCTTTGATTTGCAAAGAAGGTTTAGTTTCACTTAAGGATATACCTTCTTCTCTGCCTCTTGCGGTCACTAACCTTTTGTAGGAGTACATTGTTGTTTTTCCTGAGGATGTACCACCGGGGCTACCTCCAATACGTGGGATTGAACATCAAATTGGCCTAATTCCCGGAGCATCGTTGCCAAACCGTGCGCCATACAGGACCAATCCTGAAGAAACTAAGGAAATACAACGCCAAGTTCAAGAACTGCTTGATAAAGGTTATGTGCGCGAATCTCTTAGTCCTTGTGCTGTTCCAGTTATTTTAGTTCCTAAGAAAGATGGATCATGGCGCATGTGTGTCGATTGTACAACAATAAATAATATAACCATTAGATATCGTCATCCTATTCCTTGGTTAGATGATATGCTAGATGAATTAAGTGGCTCTTTGGTATTCTCAAAAATTGATGATCGTAGTGGATATCACCAGATTCGCATGAAGTTAGGAGATGAATGGAAAACTGCGTTTAAAACTAAGTTTGGCTTATATGAGTGGTTAGGAATGCCTTTTGGTTTAACTAATGCACCCAGCACATTTATGAGATTGATGAACGAAGTTTTACGTGCTTTCATTGGCAAATTCGTAGTGGTGTATTTTGATGACATTTGATTTATAGTCGTTCACAAGAGGAACATCTAGATCACTTGCGTACTGTCTTTGATGCTTTGCGTGCTGCACGTTTATTTGGTAAACTTGAGCAGTGCACCTTTTGCACAGATCGAGTCTCTTTTCTTGGCTATGTTGTTACTCAACAGGGAATTGAAGTTGATTGTGCCAAAGTTGAAGCAATACAAAACTGGCCAACTCCTAAAACGGTTACTCAGGTTCGGAGTGTTTTGGGACTTGCTGATTTTATCGCCGTTTTGTAAAAGATTTCAGCACCATTGCGGCACCATTACATGAGCTTACCAGAAAGGGAGTACCATTCATTTGGGGCAGCACAAGAGGATGCGGTCAGCACACTAAAAGATAAGTTAACACATGCACCATTACTTCAACTTCCTGATTTTAGTAAGACTTTTGAATTTGAATGTGATGCGAGTGGAACTGGATTAGGAGCCGTGTTGATAAGGAATTATATGCTCTAGTTCGCACATTAGAAACATGGCAACATTATTTGTGGCCCAAAGAATTTGTTATACATTCTGATCATGTCATTGAAACATATTCGGAGTCAAGCAAAACTGAACCGTAGGGATGCCAAGTGGATGGAATTCATTGAGTCTTTTCCTTATGTCATTAAACACAAAAAGGGTAAGGAAATGTAATTGCTGTTGCTTTATCTAGGCGGTATAACATGCTGTCACACCTTGATTTTAAAATCTTTGGATTAGAGACAATTAAAAATCAGTACATACATGATGATGATTTTAAGATGTTTTGCATAATTGTAAAGAGGGCCGAACATGGAATAAATTTGTTCTTAATGAAGGATTTGTCTTTAAAGCTAACAAGCTCTGCATTCCAGCTAGCTCCGTTCGTTTGTTGTTGTTACAGGAGGCGCATGGAGGTGGGTTGATGGGGGCACTTCGGAGTGAAAAAGACAGGATATACTCGCTGTTCATTTCTTTTGGCCAAAGATGCGAAAAGACGTGGAGCGATTTGTTGCATGCTGCACGACATGTCAAAAAGCTAAGTCACAACTTAATGCACATGGTTTATATATGCCTTTACCTGTTCCAAATGTACCTTGGGAAGATATTTCTATGGACTTTGTTTTAGGACTGCCTAGAACAAAGAAGGGGAGGGATAGCATTTTTGTTGTTGTGGATCGATTTTCTAAGATGGCACAATTTATACCTTGTCATAAGAGTGATGATGCAACTCATATTGCTGATTTGTTCTTTAGTGAAATTGTTCGCTTGCATGGTGTGCCAAATACAATAGTTTCTGATCGTGATACTAAGTTTCTTAGCCATTTTTGGAGAACTTTATGGACTAAGTTGGGGACTAAACTTTTATTTTCAACAACTTGTCACCCCCCAAACTGATGGCCAAACTGAAGTTGTGAATAGAACATTATCTACCATGCTTAGGGCTGTTTTGAAGAAAAACATAAAAATGTGGGAAGAGTGCCTGCCTCATATTGAGTTTGCTTATAATCGTTCATTACATTCTACTACAAAAATATGCCCTTTTGAGATTGTTTATGGTTTTGTGCCTCGTGCTCCTATTGATTTGTTACCTCTTCCCTCCTCGGAGAAGGTAAATCTTGATGCAAAAAAGCATGCTGAATTGATTATGAAAATACATGAGACTACTAAAGAGAATATAAAGCGCATGAATGCTAAATATAAACTTGTTGGTAGTAAGGGACGGAGGCATATAACCTTTGAACCTGGTGATTTAGTTTGATTACATCTCAGGAAAGAAAGATTTCCAACGTTGCTGTCATTCCTGCCAAGTGCCCATATGGATTTGATTCTCAGACATTCAAGATTGGTCCTTTCAGCTGCGTGATATGCCAAGCACTTCTCTTCAAAAGCAGCAGATGTGTGCCTTGTTCTCACGTTTTCTGCTAGTAAGATATTGACAATGTCACTTATCAGTCAGTATACGTCATTGGAGGCATATTGAATCTTGCTTTCTTATCTTTTGTTGTTAACATTTCAGTGCCTGTGTTTCACTGTTCAAGGACTGCCGCCCTCTTTGTGCAGCTGACATTAGAAGAATCGAAGATGATGCCAATCTTCAAGCTGTTGTTGATCATTTTATTGATGGACATGCTAGAATAAAAAGATCTCATGCAGAGACAGATTCAGTAGGTGCGGAAAACGATATATATGAAGACGTATCATTGGAGAGAGGTGCCTTTTTGGTGCAGCATGCCATGATGGTGCCTTTTTGCTTAGCTGCCTTTTTGGATCATTGATCAGCTTATTTAGTTCATTGTGATTTCAGGAAGTTGATAGGAGCAAGATACTACAATAGCATAGAATTGGGTTCTGAAGCACAGGACTCACATGGAGTGAGGTCTGATGGCGCTCCAAGGGACTCAATAGGCCATGGAACACACACAGCCTCCACAGCAGCGGGTTCACGCGTTGCCAATGCAAGCTACTATGGCCTGGGATATGGTACAGCCAGAGGAGGCTCACCCTCTGCGAGAATAGCTGTGTACAAGGCCTGCACCGAGCTTGGCTGCTCTTCCTCATCCATACTTAAAGCCTTTTGACGATGCTATAAAAGATGGGGTTGACATAATCTCAATTTCTGTTGGGGCTGCCTCAATGTTTCAGGCAGATTTTCTGGATGATGCCATAGCCATCGGCGCTTTCCATGCTACCCAAAAAGGCGTCATGGTGGTGTGCTCCGGAGGAAATGAGGGCCCTGATCCTTCCACTGTGGTGAACACAGCTCCCTGGATATTTACTGTCGCAGCATCAAGTATTGACAGGGATTTTAAATCTACCGTTGTTCTTGGGAATGGGAAATCTTTTCAGGTAACTTCAGGAAAAAAATGTAGAAATGTTGAAGCCACTTTTTGTTTCAGCTTTTCCATATCATTTTTTGTGTGTGCAGGGTTCAGCTATCAGTTTCTCTAACCTCAGTCGCTCGAAAACTTACCCTCTTGTCTACGGATCAAGCGCTGTAGCAAAATTTACGCCTGTATCAGAAGCAAGGTAACATCCCATGGGATATGAAGATCAAAATGCACCAGCAAAATGTTTATTTAACCACAGCATATTTCAAAATACAGAAATTGTTATCCAGGCTCGTTGGATCGTAACAAAGTTGCAGACAAGATTGTGGTATGCATGGGCGATGATCCGAATGTGTCAAGGGAAATAATGAAGCTTGTTGTTGAAGACTCAAAAAGGCAAGGGGGTGATCATCATCAATGAGCTATCAACAGGTTCGCCTTTTGATTCAGGCTTTTACCCGTTTGTGCAGCTTGGAGACGCTGCTGGAACTCAACTTCTTCACTACATGAATTCCACCAGGTTAGTGTCTTTATAACCAATCTAATGCTGGCATTTCCCTTTTGTTCGATATATCTGAGGCTCATGCTTACATTTCTCTGCTACACTCCGACAGGAATGCATCAGCAACTATCCTCCCAACAGTTGAACTCTCCAGAGTTAAGCCTGCGCCTGTGGTTGCTTACTTTTCTTATCGAGGCCCCGGAGGCTTGGCCGAAAACATTCTGAAGGTACCTCTACACAACTTTAATCATAACTATTGAATTAGTTCTTGGGGTGTGACTGAGTGAGCGATCTTATTGCAGCCTGATATTTTATATATGAACCATCTTTAAGCTTGTGATACACGCACTTATCACTTTCGCTTACAATGAATCCAAATGATAGTATTGTTGTATCAAACTTTGCATGCTACTGTTTGGGAGCTTGTTTCAATCCATACAAAGACTTCACAAGGTTACAAACTTTCTTTTCACTCCCCGGAGCTACAAATCCCTCAGGCTGATCCATGTAAATCTCTTCTTCAAGATTCCCATGAAGAAAAGCAGTTTTCACATCCATTTGATGGATAATGAATCCTCGAATGGAAGCCAGTGCTATGAGCACTCGGATTGTAGTCAATCTGGCAACAGGAGAATAGGTATCGAAATAATCGATTCCTTCCTTTTGTTTGAAGCCTTTGGCCACAAGTCTGGCCTTGTACTTATCAATGGATCCATCCGCCTTGAGTTTTCTTTTGAAAACCCATTTGCATCCAATTGTGTTACACCCAGGAGGGAGATTTACCAATTCCCATGTCCCTTTGGAGATAATGGAATCCATCTCACTTTTAACAGCGCTTTTCCAATGCTTGGCTTCAGAGGAAGTCATAGCTTGTTGGAAATTTACTAGATCATCCTCGATATTGAAAGTAATGTAATCACTTCCAAAATCCTTGACAGTCTGAGCACGTTTACTCCTCCTGGTTTCATCAATCTCTTCATTAGGAGAATTTAAACCAACTGGATCTGCCCCCACATTTGAAATCGTTTCCACTTGATCAGGTATTGATTCAAGTTGTGGATCAGTATCAGGACACGTGGAGTTTTGTGATATCCCTACCTTCATAGGGAATACATTCTCGAAGAATATAGCGTCACGATACTCCACAATAGTGTTAACGTCTATACCAGGAATTTCTGATTTGACAATAAAAAATCTCATGGCATAACTTGTTTCCACATAACCTAAAAAGATAGTATCAACAGTTTTAGGCCCAAGTTTCTTTCTTTTGTGTTCGGGAACAATAACCTTTGCAAGACATCCCCACACACGAAAGTACTTAAGAGTTGGCTTCCTGCCTTTCAATACTTCAAGAGGAGTGTGTTCCTTATGCTTAAGTGGAACTCTATTCAGAATATGGCAAGCCGTATTCAAAGCTTCACCCCATAAGTATTTAGGCAATCTAGAAGTCAACAGTAAACTGTTTATCATATCCTTAAAGGTCCTATTCTTCCGTTCTGCCACCCCATTAGATTGTGGTGAATACGGAGGCGTCTCTTCATGAATTATGCCATTGTTTTTACAATATTCAACAAAGAGACCGGAGAAATATTCTCCTCCCCGATCAGACCTTAGGCGCTTGAGCTTTTTACCAGTTTGATTTTCTATTTCATTCTTGAAAATCACAAACTTTTCTAAGGCCTCATCTTTATTGGATAGCAAATATACATAACAATATTTGCTGCAGTCATCAATAAAAGTAATGAAATATCTCTTATGATCCCTAGTTAATACTGCATTAAATTCACAAATGTCTGTGTGTACTAAGTCAAGTATTTCATAAATCCTTTCAGCTGAATGATAAGGTTTCTTACCTGACTTTGCTTCAACACATATTGAACATTTTGATTTTTTGTCAATGGCGTGTCTAGGGATCAAATTCAGATTCATCATTCTTTTGATTGATTCGTAATTCACATGTCCAAGTCTACTATGCCACATACATGCATTTTCTAGTATATTTGCAACAGGACAATTAGTAGAACAAGAAACTGAATTATTTTCAACAAGTGAAGGAAAATGTTCAGCTCTTAATTTAAACAGCCCTTCAGATAAATATCCTTTGGCTACGAAAGATACTCTAAAGAGGATTACAACCTTACAATTCTTGAACGAAAATTCAAAACATATTCTAACTAAATCTGAACAGCTGATGATGTTTCTTCGGATCGCCGGAACGTGATGCACATTCTCTAGCAACATTGTACTTCCGGATGGAAACTTCAGCTTGATAGTTCCAATCCCCAATATAGGTGCATCAGTGGCGTCTCCCATCTTCAAGCATTTCCCATGGACAGGCTGGTAGAACACAAAGAGACTTTTGTCAGCACTAATATGCACATTAGCTCCAGTGTCAACCAGCCACTCAAGGGGTTCATAAATAGTCAGAATTTGAGATGTTAAGGTTGTATACCTGCTCAAGTTTGGAATGATCCCGTGAGCTGTTTCCGCCCCTCCCGATCCTCCAATGACTATGTTAGCCCGGGGAGTGTCACTTCTGGGCTTAGCTATCTTTTTGGGACAGTCACGCCTAAAGTGACCAGTGTGACCACACTCCCAGCATGGTTTCTTGGCAGTTTTTGCTGGCCCATTTGCCTGCTTCTTTTTGATCTTTCGAGAGGCTGAACTCACA
>NQLW01000012.1:889963-900480 GCA_002312845.1 Kalanchoe fedtschenkoi
AATTTAGAAAATCAGTTCAATTTTTTTTTCATTGCACCCTTTTTGAAAATCATGGTAGTTCTGACCGCAATTGGGTAAGCGGTGGTAGTTCAGGACCCCTTTTGAGTTTTTCCCCTAAATTTAAAATACCTGACATCACTAGTAAGCAGTAAATACAAGGTCGATCCGCAGGGACTAAATTGTGAAATCTAATAATCTAACAACTTAAACGAAATAAAAAGTACAGATTGTCGGGTTTTCAAATTTATGGAAGTAAAAGATAATAGGAAGTCAGACAGAAAAACATATAGTTTAGGTGGCCTTAACTTGTGAGATTACTGATCATTGATAAAAAGATTAACTCCTGTTCATGCACTGAATTCAACAAAATATACATCCCATATTCTGGAGTGAAAACAATTGCTCCTATCCTACATTCATCATACTCTTAAGTCATGATATGAATCTAGATGTCTAACATGCTCTAGGTAGGTTGTCAGCCTAGCAATAAGACATATGCAGTTGTGCTGTTGTGATAGGATATTCAGACTAAGTTATGTTTCTTCCATAAAACTTAGGATATATTACTATGTTATCTAATTAATATGTGACTTCCGCCTAACAATAAGATTTAAACACCTAGGTTTCATGCAATTATGCACAACACACATTCGTTGTCATGCACGTCAATGCAATCATTCAGATTCTACACAGTATTAATATTAACAGAATTTATAAGCACAAATTATCTCACAATAATCCTCACAAGTTTACAGCACTTGACCAACATAAGAGAGTTTAGTCACTAAAGGCCATATATACAAGCAAAATAGTAGAAGCTATAATCTTAATCAAACCTATTCTAAGTTGGACTCCGTTGCAGCTCTCCGTTGCTCCTTGATAATGTACCCTTAACTTTGAATTATTAGATGATGATTTCTTCTTAGCTAAGCTCTCCATATATAGGTGTAAGGTAGTTTAGATGTTAAGCTATGAATATGAGTTTATTCTTCATGTAAATATTTAAGAGATATTGATGAGTTTCGAACTTCTTCGGCTTATGGAAATCAAAGTCGAGATAAGGACAAACTTAGGAAGATTATCTGCCCATAGATTTTGTCAATGATTTTAACAGATATACATCGAGATTCAGGCTCTGATTCCTCATGAAAACTTCTAGATAATCATAAGATATTTCAATGACCTTTTAAATCACATGAATCGGACATCTGAGGCGAAAGATATGCTCCTCAAAAGTTGGAAATATAAAGAACCGATTAGGAAACTGCACCTCTCACGTGCACATGTCACTATCCATAAGCGCGCACGGCACTTGCACGCGTCGAGTAGCCACGACATATCCTTTTCTTTCTTTCACTATGTGACGCGTGTCAGCCCTCAACCGCACACTTGGAAATGAACTTTGTGCATGGCTCTTGTGCTCAGCTGAATACTGTCTTATGTCAGATTTTCTTCTTTTGTCTGGATTATGCTCAAAACTGCCATTTTAGCATGATTTTGCATTATGATCTAAAATAAATTTGAAATACAAAAACTAGCTAAAATCATTAAATAACTCTCAAGAACGGTCTAAAATTAGGTGAATGAAACATGAATGAGATAGTCAAATTAGGTCTCATCATAATATTCCACACTAACTCAGGACATCACTGCAAACATATATATCTTATTGTGTAGTTCAATTTTAATGCATCTTCACCCGATATCTACTCATCATTCAAACATGCAACTTAACTCACAGACATCATTTAACAATCAAACATGATAAAGGCAAACTCATTGGAAATCAATCTTATGTAGGTACAAGTACGCACCTGTCTTCACATGCTTCAACTCTTTTCAAGAACAATCAATAAAGACAATGTTAAAGATATGAGCAAAGAGTGAGCATGCCTTGCTAGTTTTATATTGCTTATCGTTCACCAAGTCGGGAATATGTAGATACTCAAACAGTGATTTCACTCCACGTCAATGGGATATCAACCAGTGGCTTAAGACACAAGCTCATATTCAGAAGAGTTTGACAGTTTAAACTTTATGTGTCCTATAAAAATAAAAAAAATTCCCACAATTTTGTCAAACATGGCTTATTTTCTTTTTCTTTTTTTCTTCTTTTTTCCACGTTTCTTTTTAAAACTTTCTCTCTCTGATTTTTGTGACCTTTGGTCGAGATATTTTTTTATAAGCCATGCTTTCAAGAGAAGATAAGTCACTCATATAGCATAATTTTTGAAAATAATTTTTAATGACATGAACTATTAGGCAATACTCAAACTAAGTCATACAAAGATAAAATTATTAAAGATCACCTCAATCCAAGTATCAACATGTTCTAACAAGGCTTTTCGAAGCTCTCTAAGATTTCAAATCAATTCGTGTGACTAAACCATAAAATTTCTTCAGAATATGCATGGAATCAAATCACTTGAATAAAATAATGAACATCTAGCAAAGTTGAGATATTTTGAAAACTTTTCATAATATTGTGAGATGACTAAGTTAAAAGAAAATTATAAATAAAAGACTCTATTAAATACTAAGTGATAGTTATAACCATGACTCTCCAATCCACACAGATCATAAGCATAAATCATATGAAGGAAATAAGTAGGGAAAGAAATAACCCGAAAGTTGCAGTCTGGCCAAATTGGACCTCCTACCCATGCGCTAGCCGCACACAGGGGTCTTTTTCCTTGCACGCGGCTCCACTGGAAAACTTCCCATGAGCTCACTTAATCAAGTCGCCCGCGCAACAAGTGATAAACTTGAGCGCGACTTGCTCTTGATAGCTCAGAAAATTGACATAATCCTGCAAAAACTCCAAACTACAATTTTGTTGTAGTTTAATTCATAAAAATAACATGTTAGTGGGTTAGTTAAACATATAACAATTCTGGTTACTAAGAAATTAAAATTTAATATTAAAATTTGAGTTGCCTCTCATCAAACGCCATTGTCTAAATGTCTTAGGCTCGAAGATAGCTCAATCGTGTCAAGGCGACAGAGCTTCTTCTCAGGGACACCATTTCAGAGTCCATCCATGTGTGAGGTGGTGATTACTGTTTCAATGTCATATCTTCTTTTAATTCATCATCCTTTTTGACATCAGTTTTAGAAAAAGCAGTCACAAAGCACAGCTCTCTGAAGATAATATGTTGGTGAACGATTTCATTCTTCATCTAATTTAATGAAATGAAAATTTGCAAGAAGGGGTAAGCAGTCCCTTGCACTACAACATTCCTTACAATCCCCATATTGTATGCATAAGAGAGGTTAGCTAGTTAAATATTTGAATAGCATGGCTTAAATGGTACTAACCTGATTCAGAATATATAAACTAGGGCATAGAATTAACTATTGCACCTAAATCTATCATGCAATGATCAATACGCTTGGTACCAATTATGCATGGAATTGTAAAGTTACCTAACCTTTTAAATGTTTGAGATACTGGGTCTTTGGCACTATTGACGTCTGGTGATTCTCTAGCTTTGGAAGGCGTAAATCATGAGTTGATTTATCAGCAACTAGATTCTGCACTTGAAGCTTTTTCTTTTTTGGAGTAAGGTTATCGAACACATCATCCAAATATGGTTCACTGTAACTCGACTCCTCTAGACACCCTACAAGCTTGCTGAAACTCTCTTCTCTACGTGATCTGACATAAAGAACATAGCACTCTTCCTCTTCTAGGCAGGCCACATGCTCGGGCGGTTTACCCTTTGTGCATAGTTCTCTACGTGGCTTCAGCAACAGGTTTTTAGATTCTTTGTTCTCTTCAGTATCATCCTTCTTTACCTATGCTTCACAATTCAGGTTACAAGTATTATTGTAAGTAGAAGTATCTACCTAAGTTTTGGGTGAAATCCAAGCTAGTTCTGCCTTTATGACGTTTGTTTACAATATAACCAGATGTTGATGTATTAGCTCTAATGAACGATTGCTACGTGTCAGACTTTCTCGATCGTGGTGGGTTTGCTTTCTTTTGCAGGCGATCAAAGTTCCTCAAGTGATAAAGATAGTCCTGCGCACTCGACTACTTGATTCTCCATGCGGGGTGTTGCGCATGGTAGCAGTCTGGGAACAAAATATTCTTCTGATAGCTCCCATTCTGGTAGCTTGCCTTCACTACTCAATGTTATTCCCTAATAGGAGAATAATTTATCCTATTTTAGGTGCCAATACTTAGTATATTTGAGTCATTTTTGAGTCATTATGGGTGATTTATAGATGGTTTTATGTCTTTCAGGTTGAATATGAAGAATACTAGCTTTGGAAGAAGAAAAAGATGAAAACAATGCAAATTGGATTAAAATCGGATAAAAGGTCAAGTTCTGAGATCAAATTGTCAAAAGAAGAATCTCAGGGCTGATATGTAAATATGCAGAATAATAACTCGACCCAGGTCGAGTTTACGCTTGGCGAGCCCAGAAAGGCAGTTTCTAATTCTCCTTTAGGAAACTTTTGGCGATAGGAATCCTACCGAAAACAGTCAAAGGTGACATATCATCTATAAATAGAAGTCTAGGGCTCATTCTTCATATCTTCGCACACACAGAAGTCCGGGGATTCTACCATTCAGAATCGGAGCATCCCGAGACTAAGCTTTCTTCTACCCTCTTACTTTCACTTTCATTATTACTGTGATTGTATCGCTATGATGCGTAGTGAGTAGTCTCCCTATTCTAGAATCCTACGGATCCTAAGTTATTGTAAACTCGGATTCATGTTATTTATTTAAAAGTATTTTCATCCATAATTGTTCGTGCTCTTTGAATATACTACGTATGACTGGTGTAGGATTTATTGACGAATTTTTCTTGCATCTATTATTCTAGGAACGCCTAGAAACGTGTTTATTCAGAGTTTAAATATGCATGCTTTAAGAACTAAGTTTAGGATATAATCTATTACCCTCTATGCTAGCATACTCCATCCCATAAAGACCAGAATTGAGATGGGTTGGATATTTCGCTTAGTTGTAGTCAATGGCCCTAGTCAACCAAAGATCAGAATCAGGAGTTGGCCTAAGAATATTGAGAAGTTTATTTATCCTACTACATTTTTAGGAAATATTAGTGTTTTTTGACTAGTATTTATGAGCTACGAAGACCAGAACCGGGAAACAACACAATACGAAATCAATTGTAGTCAATAATTTACTGCGTAGGAACACCCAGAAGTAGGACTTACATGAATTATTTGAGTGATATATCATATTATTGAAATTGCATGATACATTTTGGGTGATTACTTATGCTTCAAGAATGACATGAGAGTTTGCACACAATTTAGGTGAAGTAGAAATCTTAGGATGTTTCCATAATTTGAACACAACCTTCCTTTCACCATTGCTTTTGTTTTGCATAGTTCTTAATTCAATCAAAAATCATTCATCTAGGATTAAATACTCATTAGCTAGGATATTAGCGCCAGCTCCTCTGGGTTTGACTCGGACTTTTCAATTTTATTTGACTGCAACTGATCCCTCAAACATAACATTGACAAATATATAGGGTCAAAAATACGCATTGTCATTCCCCTCACATCAAATAGCAGAATTTGTGCTGATTGGAGTTGAGCATTCCTTTCCTTTGCGTTGATGGTTAGATGATTGAGTTGTTGCTTCACATCTGCCATCATTCAGTTGAGCTCTTTGATACCTTCTTTCATGTTTAATATTTCATTGTCCTGAGGGTGTAATTTATGCAAAGAAGAGCTTCTGTTAGTGGTGTGTTCAAATGACATGCATACCTTGCATTGTGCGGACGTAGTGGGTTACATGACTTTTAATATTTCTTGCATCATGTTCCTTAATCATTGTTGTCTAAAAATAAGGTGGCTGCTATTGTGTGTGAGTGGTTCATTTTAGGAATTCTTCAGTTGGGTTGGACGAGCGGGTGTTCTCGGCCATGTCTTTAATAAGCATCCAGATTTCTTTTGGATACTTGTTCATTATTGAACCACCAACTGCAGCATTAAGCATTCTTCTCTGTTTTGCGGTCATTCCTTCAATGAAAATCTCAATTAGTATGTGCTCCTTAATCCCATGGCTTTTAAATTTATCAAGCAACCATCTAAAATGCTCATATTATGCGTACACCGTCTTGTCTTGCTGCTTGATTGTACAATCTCTATGCATGTATGTGATACGTCTACTGTAGTAAAGTATTTTATAAAGGATTCATCTTGCATCTGATTCCATGTTGTGATAGTACCTGTGGGAAAAAATAGAAAATATTCCTTAGCACAATCCATCAAAGAGAATAGGAATGCCAATAACTAATATTGATCAAGCTCAGCACCGGTAGGTTTCATCACGTTGCAAACCACGTTGAACTCCCGCATGTGATGTTGGACATCTTCTCCCAGCATTCCTCAGAATTTAGGAAGTTGGTGGATAACCCCACTCCTGAATTCTACATCTTAGTCTTATGTGGCTTGTATTAACAGTAGCTGATCACGGAAGGTTGGATTTGTCAGCTCCCTGCTCCTTTATTCTGCTCGGTTTCTTTATTGAATAAAACTTCAGAATTGTCATATAATGTGAATGGATTTTCCCATAAGTTTTGATTCATATATTTAGTAGAACTTATCTGAAAGGTTAGTGTAGTCGAGCAAGCAATGGTGAAAAATCTAACACAGAATCAGGTGATTCCCGCACGCTTGGTGTGTCAGGCCAAGCACGTAAGGGACTCTTGAAAATAAGGCTTCTTCACAAGCCATGCGCTCAGGGTACCAAGCCGTGCACGCAGGGAGACACTCACACATTTATAAAAATATAAACAAAATATATAAGAATTGACAAATTATTAACACTACAGAGTTACCTCAGTCTTCAGCAACGTCGCCAATTTTATAGGACCGTCGTTGAGGTGTCCTATGCAAATTAAATTATAATACCTGACCTCAATAGCAAGTAGTATCTACAAGATTGTTCCGTAGCGACTAAGTTGTAAACTTTAAAAAAATGTATAAAAATTGACGAATTACTAACCTTACCGAGTTACCTCAGTCGCCGACAATGACGCCAATTTAATAGAACCATTGTTGAGGTGTCCTATGTAAATAAATTTAAAATACCTGACCTCACTGGCAAGCAGTATATACAGGGTCGATCCACAAGGATTGAGTTATGAAATCAAATATTCTGACAACTTAAACAAAATAAGAAGTACAAATTTTGGGATTTTCAGAACATGGAAGTAAAAGACAATTAAATAGGAAATCAGACATAAAAGCACGTAGTTCAGGTTGCCTTAACTTGTGAGATTATTAATCATTGGGACAAAGATTAAATTGTGTTCATGCACTGATTTTAGTAAAATATACATCCCGTATTGTAGAGTGTAAACGATTGCTCATATCCCACTCTTAAGCCCTGGTATTAATTGTATATGTCTAACATGCTCTAGTAAGTTGTTAGCCTAACAACATAACATATGCGCAAATGAACAACCTTCTAGGAATCCACTCTGTCGAATAAATGCTTACTTCTTCTTAATTGTTAAATTTTTGGCTTATTTTCATCCCAAACCGCTTCCTTTCAAGTCCAAGCATCATGTTTCAGACTTTTTCTCTAAGTGAACTAAAAACACATCAAATGGTGGAAAAATAGATTGGCGGCGACTTAAGTCACTAAGAACCAGATCCTTAGATTGGGTGTATTTTCCTGATCAAATATATACACTTAGGAATGTTCATCCCGAACAAATAAAGATAAATTTACTATAAACTTAGGGAAAATATGCATGTTTCATCCCTTACAATTTCATGTTCTCTCCTATAAGATCAACTCTCTTTCTCTACTATGCATGCGAAAAGAAAAAAATACCTAACTAATTTCATAGGAGTCACGAGTGCATTAAGCATTGCACCACGTCTTTAAACACTTAGGTGTTCCTAGTGGACGGGTTATAATCTCGTGAGAGTTTTCTTATATGGATATCCCACAAATCCCATATTTGACTCTTTATGGTGGAGGAGATGACAACTCTATATAAGCTTTGTGAATGCAACTACTCTAATTCAAGAATAATTTTTGCAAATAAGGTATTTTTTAAAAAGAAGAGAGGCTTCTCTGAAAAAAATTGTATAACTTAGAAGAAGTACTTTTAATTTTAGCTTTGACTTTTAAGTTACCAGGCTCAAAATCTAAATGGAATCAATCCAATCAATCACTAATGAGAGCAACTTATTTCGTGTCATTCATACTTAACTCACATAATTTTAGACTGTTCTTCGGTGTTATTTAATAGTTTTAGATTGTTTTTGTATTTCATGCTTATTATAGGTCCTAATGTGAAAACATACTGAAAAGGACAGTTTTGGAGTATGATTCGGACAATGAGAAGAAATTGGACAAAAGATATTGATCAGCCTAGCGCAAGAGTCACACACGATGGTTCACTGCCGCAAGTGGGGTAAGAGCTGGCATGTGTCACACAAGAAAAGGAAGATCGCATGGCACTAGCCGCGCACAAGAGTCACGCAAGCGGTGAAAAGTGACACGTGAGCGTGAGAGCTGCAGTTTCCTAAGTTATTTTACATAATGTTTCAAGCTTTCAAGGAGCATATCATTAATTCACGCCTTTTAAATGGCTATAGAAAGATCAGATAGTTATCTACAAATATTTATAAGGAGTTAGAGCCTAAATCTCAATATGTATCTCCCAATATCACTAACAAAGTCTCTGGGTAGATAAGCTTCCTAAATTGACTCCTATCTTTTATACTAATTTCCATAAGTCTAAGAAATCTGAATTCATCATTATCTTTTGAAGATTTACATAAAAGAGCCTACATCTGTAGCTAAAGTCCTAAGCTAACTAACACCTATAGAGAGAGAGAGAGAGAGAGAGAGAGAGAGAGAGAGAGAGAGAGAGAGAGAGAGAGGTTAACAAAGGAGAAAGGTATGACTGGCGTGACAGGCTTGTCTTAGCGAGTTTTATGTGCTTCAGGGTGCTTGGTGTTGTTCAAGGCCACATCACTAATCTGTGACAATCTTCAAGGAGTAGTGGAGAGCAGCAAGAAAGCACAACCTAGCTTAGGTTTGAGTATGATTGTAAGGATAGTTCCTATTATTTTACTTATATCTACGTCCATGGCTTTTAGTACTAATTTTCTTATGTAGTTCAGATACTGTAAACTTGTGATGATTATTGGGAGATAACTTGTGCTCATAAATTCTGTTTATGTTGATATCATTAATGCACTGAATTTAAATGATTGTGAAGCCTAATGTGTGAAGTTCTTCGTCGCGTGAAGCCTAGTTGCTTAGATCTGCTTGTGAAGGCAAAAGCCATTGACAATTCTATAAGAGCATATATAATAATATTAGTTTGCAGAAGCAACGTAACTTAATTTGAATTCTCTATCGCATTAGCACAACTGCATATGTCTGATTGGTAGGCTGACAACCTACTAGAGCATATTAGACATTTCAGGTCATTTTACACTTACAATGAAATTGTAACATTCACTAAATGGTAGAAGCTCACTCAAACTAAGGTAATCCTAATTTTCATGTGAAAATAAAAAGAAATTTAATAGTGTGGGTTATTTCTCATAAATTCCTAGTTTAACGTCTTGGAACGGTCTATCTTCTTGGTTGGAACACTATCAGAAAGTCACGTGCGAGGATCACTTTTTGAAAGGTGTTGCATCATGTGGACTTTCATCTTGAGATGGAGGCTCCTCGTCCAGTGAGCTCCACCTTTGTTTGCATCAGATCTTAGGGATCCATCTCTTATCTTATTAGATTCAAGAAGTCAAATTCTTGATGTAGTGGTTCTCCAAGTTATGTGCCTAGCTGTATATCCGTTTTCTGATTGTGGTCAGCTTCTTCATGGTCATAATCTCATGGACATAAGTTGAGTTTGTTACAAAGTCCCATGGTGGTATGCTACCCATGGCTATTGTTTAAGACCCGGTCATATTGTCACTTTTTCGAGTAAGACCGGGTGTATTTTTGTCACTCAGCCGAGTGGATGCCAACTTCTTCTTAATTCTTATGTTTTTGGCTCGTTTTCATCCCAAATTGATTCTTTTTCACGCTAAGCACCATTTTTGGCTCTTCTACCCGCTACATGATTTGAACATTGATAACACCATTGTTGAGATGTGTTATGCCAATAAAACCTATACCTTCCTCACTAGTAACTAGCAAGCTAGGGTCAATTGTTGAGGGTAGAGACCTATAACGTTAGTGATAGGCAGACACAACACAAAGGGGGGTTTTTTTTTTTGAATTTATGTCAGTTACCTATAAAACTTAAGATGAAAGCCATGTAATAAACCAAACTCAGTAAAATATACGATCTCATACACTTCGAGAGTGTGGCAAGGCATAAAAAATTACTCCTGTCCTAATATCATCATATCCTTTATCCAATTATACAAGTTCTATATGCCAATTATATGAGATAGATGCATAGAGGAAATACATATGAATTAACGAGCAATAATAAGGAGTTTAGTCTAGATATGCATGACCTAGCCAATCTAATGTATGTTTA